>SKCR01037750.1:0-104573 GCA_019454045.1 Zanthoxylum bungeanum
ATGGCAAAGTGCTGAGTCCAAAATGGTTCCATGTATAACAAATATGTTTGGACACTAGTTGATGTACCATAAGGCATTGTGCCCATAGGTACTGCATAAGTCTTCAAGGAAGAGACATACGTGGATGGTAACATACCAACGTACAAAGCTAGGCTTGTAGCGGAAAGGTATCGTTATCAACATTGTGTTGATTACGGTTCAACCTTTTACCTGTTGCCACGGTAAATCCATTTGGATAATGCTTGTTGTAGCTGCACGTTTCATTTATGAAATGTGTCAGTTAATGATCAAAATCACTTTCCTTGAACGGAAACCCTTTGGAGGATGTTTATAACATCCTGACGATTTTGTAATACTAAAACCAGTTAAACAAGGTTTGCAGGTTATTCGATCCATGTTTGGATTGAAGCAAGAATTAGGTTCTTGGAATCATCGTTTGATGTAATCATAATGGTTTATGATTTAATTCAAAACGAAAATGATTCTTGTGTATATAAGAAGGTTAGTGAGAGCGCACTGACAAGAATGTCCTTTAATAAAATAATGATAATATATGTCATTGCTTGGAAATGAAATTCCCATATAAAATAATCGGCGAAAGCTTGGCTTTCGAGAAAATTCTCCGTAGAATTTTGGGAGTAACAACCTTTATTCTAGGAATAAAGATCTACTGAGATAGATTAAGTTGTTAAAACTCTGCGAGAACTTGTACATTGAAAATGTACATGACCTGGTGTCTCATACGTTTTGAGCATATGGATTCACAATCAGACCAATCCAGATGATGGTCACTGGATTGATGTTAAGATCATCTGTTAGAATCTCAGAGATCTAAAGATGCTGTCTTAATCTGTGGAGAAGGAGAACTTGAAGTGATTGGGATCACTACTGCAAGTTTCCAAACCGATAAAACGACTGAAAGTCACAAACGGTACTATACAGTTTGAATTACGGTGCAGTGAGCTGGAAATCTTCCAAGCAAATGCGGAATTAATTGCAGCAGCTGAGGCAGCAATTGAAGTCATCTGGGTCAATTTAAAAACTAATTAGATTAGATATATTTCTGTTAGCAGCTGAGCTAGGCGTCAGCACAGGCTAAAGAATTAATGGTCTCATCAACGATCCAGATATATACTTCGACTATTCATCTGATTCGTTCGGATCATACATCGTGGCGATGTGATGATCCTATAAATCGCATCAGACGATAATCATAAAAATCCGCTGATGAAACCTTTTCTCAGCAATTTGAGCAAACCGTACATAGTTTGGGTGTTAAACACTTGAGTGACTGGCTTTAGGCCAAGTGGGAGATTGTTGGACAGTTATGACCCATAGCGTCACTATTTGTACAGATCATTGTGTTGTTGTACAAATTAACTATGTGACAAAGGAAATTGCACTCTTATCATTTGTGATTAGATTACCTTAGATGTATAAATGATGATGGGTCCTTATGATTTGTTCCTTGATTGAGAATGATATGAGACAGTATCAATCGACGAAGGATAAATCATTAAATATCCCTAGTCAGAGTATTATCGAGATTGGACATCGATAAATACGTAAAAGACTAGTATCGTACTTGTGCGCGTTGTGAGGGCACAACAGCGTAGTTCTCATATACTTAAGTATTGGATACTATGCAAGTGCGGTAGGAGGTTGTGTTTCACCGACGGTACGGGAAACAGCTTCACTCTGGATAGACCCCCTCGGAATCCCATTGGTAGTTTGACTATGTGTCTATGGGAGTCCGACATCAGGGTAGGTGTATTTGGTCTTAACCTGAGACTTGCACCGCTAATGCTTACGACAATCAATATACTTTGGTTGAGGTCGTCTAGGGCTTTAACCGATTCTGTGTACGCCGATACTAGGTATATTGAGAATCGTAGAGTATTGGTGTGTTGTCAAGACGGAAGTATCACTCCAGTCAAGTGGAGATGATGTCACGTAGGATACGGTATTAGTACTCTTAAGTGCTGCGCGGCCATCGGGATATTATGACTAGGTCATGTATATCCGATTATAGAGACTAGTTACCAGACATCCGACATGTGCTTCGTACGGGGCAGACACAACTCCAGCCCCAGGCCTAGCACGTGACAGTCCGATACTGGATCGAAATACGCAATACTACGGTATACTACGCTTGATATAGATCACATATTCCTGTAAGAATATTTCCGGAGAATTGGGTAGGCATGGCGCTTTGCTAGAAGCCAACCTTGTCTTGTGAATCGGTAAAACGTAGTACTTGGTACGTACGTGTTCGGATAGTCCGACGACCCGATTTACTGCCAACATATCCGGGGATCTCTTGGGTCGCGTCCCAATGATACACCGATGAAGTATGACTCGCACTTTAATTAATCTGGGATTAATTCGATGAGAGAGAAAATTAATCTAGGATTAATTTCGGATATAATTTATCTAGGATAAAATCAATAAAAGAGAGATAACGATTAATTTGAATTAATCAGTAAATTAATATATTTGATATATTAATGAAATTAGATTTCACGCGAATTAAAATTGGATTTTAATTCGGGCGAACGAATTAATTTAGAATTAATTCGTTAGCGACGTGAATAGTGAATTCGCTAGGCGTAATCATTTAATTACGACGCAAAGGATAAATCGTTAATTTGGAATTAACGAACTCGAGCCCGAGTGTGATTGCGAGCGCATTCGTATTTTGAATTCGAGTGCGGCACGCAAGTCACATCAAGCGTCAAGTCATTCGTCACATCAAAGCGTCAAGTCATTCGTCACATCAAAGCATCAAATCAAACGTCACTTTGAGTGATGTGACATTTGATTGATTGATGTGAGTTATTGATTGATTGATATTGACTTGATGTGAGTTAGTGGAGTGGTTGGAATGTTTGGTATGTACTTGATTTTTGAAATCAATTATATTTTATTTACCATTTGACTTTTGACAATTTTTTATTTGGTAAATCATTAATATATTTTGGAAAATATATAAGGCATTTTTAGAAAATGCTTAACCAAATAATACACATTTCTTCTCCACTCTCTCTCTCTCACCATTCACGCCCAAATGGGCAGTGAATAAACTCACTGGTTTCCTCCATTGACGTGAGTAATGGGACCTTTGTGCCTTGATTTTGTGGCAAAATCAAGCGGAGCTAGCACTCCGAGAGACTTATGAAGGTGTTAGGGACACTTGCCCTCGAGCCGGGAATCGTTCGTCGAAGATTCGAAGCTCAAAACGAAGACACAAAACTGAAACATGGGCTGTGAACTGCAGTGATTGGCGCCACCTTGGAGGATCCAAAATGGTTTTGTTCGTCTTCAACCGTCTCAACCGATCGATGTGAGTATTCCGCAACTCCTTTGAGATGTATTCAACACTTTATCATGCTTGTTTAATGATCTTGGGACCTAGATAATCACCAACAATGGCATCATGAGCCTAGGTGCAAGCATGAAATTTTAGGGCTTAAAAATTTGGGTAAATTTGTTTTGAGCATGATTTGAATGAATTGATTGTTTGAGTATGCTTATAACATGTTTAATTGCATATTGGTTGGATCAATTTGTTGAAAAATTAATTTGGAATAATTTTCCCCAAATTTTTACCTTGGCCGAATGTGATTAGGATTGGAATCCATGGAATTTTTTGATTTCGGTTCATTGATGAGTTGGAATCATCTTGGATGATGTTAATTTGAGATTGAATTGGATTTAATTTTAAATTGAACAAAAAACCCTAAATTCTATATTGGCCGAATTGATAATGCCTTTAAAGTCTTGGAATTTTGATTTTATGAACATTAGATGTGTATGAAATCATTCGGGAAGTTAATTCGTTGTCGATTGTGTAATTAATCGGATTGAATTCGAATCGGACAAAATTACCTTCCTTGGCCGAGACTTAGAAGCATGTAAATGGTTTGTTTGTTTTTTCATTAATGTGTTGGACATGTGATGATGATGTTAAGCATGATTAATTAGACTTATTTGATGTTTCGGAAATATCGATTTAGGTGATTAATCATCATAAGCACTTTAGGTTAATTAGATTATGAAATTGGATTTTATGAATTTAATTAATTGGGCTTTAAATTGGATTTGGGCTTTTAAAGTTGTAAATGGGCTTATTGGGCTTTGTTGTACAAAGTTGGTTTAGGCCAAATGGATTGGATCCAATTGGCCCAAAACCACTTCCGTTAAGCCCAATTGCGACTTAATGGGGTCAATCCCGGATTGGATTTTGGTTATTCGGTTTGACCCGAGTTGACCAAAAGTCCACGCCTTAAGAAATCAATTAAAAGCCCATTAGACTTTAATTGAATTGACGTTGGACGTTAATCGGTCTTTGAGACGCGTTACGATTAATTTGGAATTTAAGTCGTAAAAGGTTTATTATTAAAGTGTAATTTAATTTGGAATTAAATAACGAATTAGAATTGAATGCATATTAAATGGATTTAATGACGTAGTTTAATTTAATTCGAGAATCCGTACTTTGAGTACTTATTCGCAAAACGAGTTTGACTCGCACAAAATCAAATCGTTGTTTGAACATTGGATGATCACTAATTATCAGATTAATTAATTTGATTAGATTGATTGATAACATGCTTTGTGTGAATACATGGTTGTGATGAATGAATAATGTATATCGGATGGATATTAGTCGGGTAAGGGCAATTTTGGAAATTGTTGTAATAAATTTGATTTATTAAATTGGACCTGCGTGTCCAGCCTTTTCACCTCTAGTCTCTTTGTATTCTCTTCTCACCTATTCCCCTCAATGTAAATGAGGTTTCTTTAGAAGTGTAGTGTAACGGGTAGAAGTAATACAAGTGCTAGCTTGAGAGAGAAATGGAGAGATTTGATCTAGGATCAATGTGTTAAGTATCCATCCGCATATCATTATTATTTATTTTCATATGCGCTTATTATGTATTTAGAATGCATGTTTAAGGGTGTATGATGATGAGACCTTAACAAAGATAATAAATTGGTAGCCAATTTGCACGCGAAAAACCTTATCAATATCATGCGTTTTTCCTTCCATTGAGTGTTTCTTACTCAAGATCCGAGATTGGCATTGGGTTGTTGGCCAAAGTCAAGCCCTTTGTCCGTCGAAGATGTGTTTGAATCACGAGAGTTTTGTTCCATATCGGTCCTTGTATGTCCAAGTTGTGGTTTGTTGGCCAAAGTCAAGACCACTTCTTGTCCATCGACATTGATTACAAAGCTTTCCATGGTCAATGGGTCGCGCTTGACTGGGATCATTAGGTTTGTTGTGCCAAAGCCAAGGCCTAGTTGATTCAGAGGAAAAGGTTGGGGTACATATTGGATATATAGGCATATATACGATATATGTTTCGGACTTGGATGTCCACCTACCGGACCTAGGAATTGGATTGGATCCAATTGATCTTAGAGATCTACCTAGTTAATTATCATACAATTTGTTGGCCAAAGTCAAGATTGTGTGACATTTAACGGGATCCTAGCCCACTAGGAAACACGGTTTCCCGAGTACTCGACAGAGGGTTAGAGGCTCGCCGAAAAATAGTGGGAGGCAAGAATTGAATTTGCAATATTCGTTCAATTACTCGCCATACGCGCTCAAATAAATATCACTCGTCAAATAATTAAAAGTATTAGTTGGACTAATATTTAATGTTGTTTTAATTAATATAGTTTGACTATATTCAAATAAATTCAATAAATAGTTGATTTTATAATTGGATTATAGTAATCAATATAATTGAATTAATATTATAGTTGATTGAATAATTGGATTATTGTAATCATTATAATAAATAGTACCTAAAATAATTGATTAAATAGTTGGACTATTAAAATCAATAAATATTGAAAGTTGGACATTTAAAATATAATCTTGGAAGATAATATTTAAATGGTTTAAATTTTCAAATTGGGAATGAAATTTCAGGATGGTCCTGGAAATAAATAATAAGTTACTTTTTGATAAAAAACCTATTATGCCTAAACCCAGAATTAAGCAAACAGTAGAGCATAATCTTGGAAGATTATGTGATGATGACTTATAGTGCTTAATTCAACATACTTTTAATAAATCTATGTTTAGATTTAAGAAGTATTATATTTGCAATTAATAATTCTTGGAGAATTAATGACTAATCTCAAGGAGACAAAGTCAAACTTTGCAATTAGATAAATAGCGCATGGCGCACTTTACGTCAATATTCTAGAAATCCAAGGCTTGCCAAAGACTTCTGAAATATTGAGAAAGGGTAAAGGCAATATCGTTATTATCTTCTGGGAAGATAAAGGACATATCCTGAAGTGGCTGTCGTTTGGATATGGCAGACACGAAGGAATTAAAGAAAGGGCAAGGCTCTGACTTTAAGAATGTTTGTCAAATTATGTCCATTACTAGTATTAAAATTGGATTTTAAAATACTTAGTATGGTACATAAAATATATGTATTGATGTTCAGAATCTGCTGTGAGCAGGATACTGACTTCAAGCTGAGGTTAATCTGCGAATCGGAAACGGGACGAAAGTCGCTGTTTCGACCGTAGATACCTAAGTTTAGGAACTACCTTCGGGTATGTACCTAAATTAGGAAACTGTTATAATGTAACTAGTTAGACTAGAAACATTATCTCTATATCAGTGTTTAATCCATTGTGGATAAACCTTTATATTCTAGAACACTAAAGTGTTTCATTATATAAGATGATATTGAGATAAACACATTAGATGTGAATAACAGTATTATATTTTGAATATAAATAAAATCTCGAACATATAATATGACAAACTAATAGCTCATACTGATTTGATCAGATGAAACTAATTGTGGCATTGTTATCTGGGACACAATTAAACAAGAGTCGTATATCCACACTTTTGAAGAGTGGGTATTAGGACTGATTTGACTAATCAAATAAAGTCTACGAATCTAGTTTATTAGGTAAGGTACCTAAAACACTATTTACTTGGTAAAAGTGTAAGTGCCACCGATCTGATAACCCTATTCATAGTGAAGTAAGTGGGCCCATATCTAGCTAGGCTAGATGTGGAAATGAATGTTTCGTGACCTTAACGGATGTGGCATCACGTTATGGTTATGTGTTTCTTTTAAAGAACACAAATCGGAAACTTTTAGAGTTTCGACACGAAATAGACAAACAGATCGGCTAAAGTATTAAACCGTCACGGTAAGACCGTAATGGAAAATACTTAAGCAATAAGTTTCAAATATACTTGAAAGAGTATAGTATTCTTTCAAATGAAGACTCCTCCTGGAACACGTCAGTTTGACGGTGTGTCCGTACGGAGAAACCAATTTTGTTGGACATGATAAGGTTAATCATGAGTCGCTCTGAGCTACCTTTTCCTTCAAAGATAAGCATAAACAGTGCAAAACTTATTTTGAATAAGGTTCCATGTAAATTCTGTTTGACAGACTTCATATTAGATATGAACGGGAAAGAAACCGGGTTTCACACTCCTGTAGATTTGGGTATGCTAGGCCTAAGTTTGGATGATACCAAACAAGAACCCAAATCGGATAAGTGCCAAATATAGGTTATCCTAGGGAAAAACCATAAGTATAGTACTTATACATCTCACTAGAGAACATTGTAATTGTTGCTCGCCATGCGGTCTTCCTTAGAGGATTACCGATATGCAGTGGTCAGTGGGAGGACGGTATAACTCGATGAAAATCAGAGTAATACTGTTTCAGGCACAAAGTCCTTAATGGAACACAAATAGTTCATCAAGGATGAAACTATACCGTTAATCTTCGTATACACAAGAAATTACGTAGATCGGAGAG
Organism: Zanthoxylum bungeanum; assembly: GCA_019454045.1. NCBI lineage: Eukaryota > Viridiplantae > Streptophyta > Magnoliopsida > Sapindales > Rutaceae > Zanthoxylum > Zanthoxylum bungeanum. Next base: position 7,824 of record SKCR01037750.1, read on the forward strand.
AATCAGAAAACAACCAGGGGTATGGGTTTCTGATCTCACCTCCTAAAGATGTCAATCTTGTTGAGGTATACCAACCGACTACGTGAGAAGGGGTGATACAAGGTATCGACTTCCGTTATGGCAAAGTGTCATGAGTTCAAAATGGATTCCATGTATAACAACTATGTTTGGACACTAGTTGATGTACCATAAGGCATTGTGCCTATAGGTACTGCATAAGTCTTCAAGGAAGACATACGTGGATGGCAACATACCAACGTACAAAGCTAGGCTTGTAGCGGAAAGGTATCGTTATCAACATTGTGTTGATTACGGTTCAACCTTTTACCTGTTGCCACGGTAAATCCATTTGGATAATGCTTGTTGTAGCTGCACGTTTCATTTATGAAATGTGTCAGTTAATGATCAAAATCGCTTTCCTTAAACGGAAACCCTTTGGAGGATGTTTATAACATCCTGACGATTTTGTAATACTAAAACCAGTAAACAAGGTTTGCAGGTTATTCGATCCATGTTTGGATTGAAGCAAGAATTAGGTTCTTGGAATCATCGTTTTGATGTAATCATAATGGTTTATGATTTAATTCAAAACGAAAATGATTCTTGTGTATATAAGAAGGTTAGTGAGAGCGCACTGACAAGAATGTCCTTTAATAAAATAATGATAATATATTCATTGCTTGGAAATGAAATTCCCATATAAAATAATCGGCGAAAGCTTGGCTTTCGAGAAAATTCTCCGTAGAATTCTTGGGAGTAACAACCTTTATTCTAGGAATAAAGATCTACTGAGATAGATTAAGTTGTTAAAACTCTGCGAGAACTTGTACATTGAAAAATGTACATGACCTGGTGTCTCATACGCTTTGAGCATATGGATTCACAATCAGGCCAATCCAGATGATGGTCACTGGATTGATGTTAAGAACATCTGTTAGAATCTTAGAGATCTAAGGATGCTGTCTTAATCTGTGGAGAAGGAGAACTTGAAGTGACTGGGATCACTACTGCAAGTTTCCAAACCGATAAAACGACTGAAAGTCACAAACGGTACTATACAGTTTGAATTACGGTACAGTGAGCTGGAAATCTTCCAAGCAATTGCGGAATTAATTGCAGCAGCTGAGGCAGCAATGAAGTCATCTGGGTCAATTATAAACTAATTAGATTAGATATATTTCTGTTAGCAGCTGAGCTAGGCGTCAGCACAGGCTAAAGAATTAATGGTCTCATCAACGATCCAGATATATACTTCGACTATTCATCTGATTCGTTCGGATCATACATCGTGGCGATGTGATGATCGTATAAATCGCATCAGACGATAATCATAAAAATCCGCTGACGAAACCTTTTCTCAGCAATTTGAGCAAACCGTACATAGTTCGGGTGTTAAACACTTGAGTGACTGGCTATAGGCCAAGTGGGAGATTGTTGGACAGTTATGACCCATAGCGTCACTATTTGTACAGATCATTGTGTTGTTGTACAAATTAACTATGTGACAAAGGAAATTGCACTCTTATCATTTGTGATTAGATCACCTTAGATGTATAAATGATGAGAGGTCCTTATGATTTGTTCCTTGATTGAGAATGATATGAGACAGTATCAATCAACGAAGGATAAATCATTAAATATCCCTAGTCAGAGTATTATCGAGATTGGACATCGATAAATACGTAAAAGACTAGTATCGTACTTGTGCGCGTTGTGAGGGCACAACGGCGTAGTTCTCATATACTTAAGTATTGGATACTTATGCAAGTGCGGTAGGAGGTTGTGTTTCACCGACGGTACGGGAGACAGCTTCGCTCTGGATAGACCCCCTCGGAATCCCATTGGTAGTTTGACTATGTGTCTATGGGAGTCCGACATCAGGGTAGGTGTATTTGGTCTTAACCTGAGACTTGCACCGCTAATGCTTACGACAATCAATATACTTTGGTTGAGGTCGTCTAGGGCTTTAACCGTTCTGTGTACGCCAATACTGGGTATATTGAGAATCGTAGAGTATTGGGTGTGATGTCAAGACGGAAGTATCACTCCAGTCATAGTGGAGATGATGTCACGTAGGATACGGTATTAGTACTCTTAAGTGCTGCGCGGCCATCGGGATATTATGACTAGGTCATGTATATCCGATTATAGAGACTAGTTACCAGACATCCGACAAGTGCTTCATACGGGGCAGACACAACTCCAGCCCCAGGCCTAGCACGTGACAGTCCGATACTGGATCGAAATACGCAATACTACGGTATACTACGCTTGATATAGATCACATATTCCTGTAAGAATATTTCCGGAGAATTGGGTAGGCATGGCGCTTTGCTAGAAGCCAACCTTGTCTTGTGAATCGGTAAAACGTAGTACTTGGTACGTACGTGTTCGGATAGTCCGACGACCCGATTTACTGCCAACATATCCGGGGATCTCTTGGGTCACGTCCCAATGATACACCGATGAAGTATGACTCGCACTTTAATTAATCTGGGATTAATTCGATGAGAGAGAAAATTAATCTAGGATTAATTTCGGATATAATTTATCTAGGATAAAATATCAATAAAAGAGAGATAACGATTAATTTGGAATTAATCGGTAAATTAATATATTTGATATATTAAACGAAATTGGATTTCGACGCGGAATTAAAATTGGATTTTAATTCGGGCGAACGAATTAATTTAGAATTAATTCGTTAGCGACGTGAATAGTGAATTCGCTAGGCGTAATCATTTAATTACGACGCACGGATAAATCGTTAATTTGGAATTAACGAACCCGAGCCCGAGTGTGATTGCGAGCGCATTCGTATTTTGAATTCGAGTGCGGCACGCAAGTCACATCAAGCGTCAAGTCATTCGTCACATCAAGCGTCAAGTCATTCGTCACATCAAAGCATCAAATCAAACGTCACTTTGAGTGATGTGACATTTGATTGATTGATGTGAGTTATGATTGATTGATATTGACTTGATGTGAGTTAGTGGAGTGGTTGGAATGTTTGGTATGTACTTGATTTTTGAAATCATTATATTTTATTTACCATTTGACTTTTGACAATTTTTTATTTGGTAAATCATTAATATATTTTGGAAAATATATAAAGGCATTTTTAGAAAATGCTTAACCAAATAATACACATTTCTTCTCCACTCTCTCTCTCTCACATTCACGCCAATGGGCAGTGAATAAACTCACTGGTTTCCTCCATTGACGTGAGTAATGGGACCTTTGTGCCTTGATTTGTGGCAAAATCAAGCGAGCTAGCTAGCACTCCGAGAGACTTATGAAGGTGTTAGGGACACTTGCCCTCGAGCCGGGAATCGTTCGTCGAAGATTCGAAGCTCAAAACGAAGACACAAAACTGAAACAGTGGGCTGTGAACTGCAGTGATTGGCGCTACCTTGGAGGATCCAAAAATGGTTTTGTTCGTTCAATCGTCTCAACCGATCTATGTGAGTATTCCACAACTCCTTTGAGATGTATTCAACACTTTATCATGCTTGTTTAATGATCTTGGGACCTAGATAATCACCAACAGTTTTGTGGTATTAGGGCTGTGGTTTTTTGGACACTTTTGTGGGTTTTTTAGTGCAGTTTTTGGGATTATTTTGGGGGCAGAATTTCGGTAATATAAGTGCAGTTTGCGGTGAAGGGGTACTGTTTTGGGGGCTGATGCGTGAAGGAGGGGCTGTGTTGAAGTGGTTGATGCGTGAAGGAGGGGCTTTGTTGAGGGGTTTGGTGCGTGAAAAGCTTGGGTACGTGGACTGCTTTTTTTGTTTTGTTTGTTGCGTTAGTGGGGGCGTTGTGGCTTTGAGAAGGGTTGAAGTGACGAGTGGGCTGCTTTTTTGTTTTATTTGGGGGCTGTGGCTTTGAGAAGGGTTGAAGTGATTGCCCAGTGGCGTGAGGGGTGTGATAGGGTTTTTTGTACTGTTTGGTGAAGAGAGAAGGGAGTGCTTGCTAGGGTTTTTCTATCGTTTACGTGTTGTGCATGGGGTTTGTTTTGAAGTTATTTGCTACGGTAGTGGCTGTGAAGGGTTATTGTGGGCATTCTGAATGGCATGTTGGGTTTAGAGATGATGAGAGAGAATGAGAGAGAAAGTTGCAGAGAGTTGTGAGTTTTTTTGTTTTTAATTTTTTTTGAAGTGCCAAGAGCTTTTAGGGTTTTTGTGAGGAGTGAGAGACGTGAGGATGCTAGGGTGTGAAGGGTTGGTTTAGGCTTCTTTTTATAGGCAAGGGTGTGAAGGGTTGGTTTATGTGAATATGGAAAGAATATTGTGTAATTATGGGGGTATCTTTTAATTAGTGTGCTATTAGGAAAAATCTACTTAATTAGCGATGTGATTAATTTGTTTGATTTCTTCTCTTTTGATTAGGGATATGATTTAATTGAATTAGGAAAGTGTTTGATGAGATTTGATTTATTTTTAACATGTGTTTAATGTGTGATCTTGTTATTTTGGACATGTTTGGGCGTGATTTAGGTGATTTGAGGTGGGTTTGGTTTGGTTTGGTGGGCTTGGTGTGTGGTTTGGTGATGTATTGACTTGGAGTGTGACTTACGGGGGTTTTGGGCCAAGGATAAGTTTAAAACAGAGGCTTAACGAGCAAACCCGAAGCTAAACAAATGAATTAAATCAAACAAGGTGTCAATTTCTGACTCTTCCCTTCCGACGTCCGTTTCCCGTGACTTCCACAACTTAAAAGGTAGTGCCTCCGTACGAGGCTCATCATCGAGACTTATATGCAAAAATGCAGTGCCTACAGTCGCCCCCACTTTGATAGGACTTGTGTAGTGTGTGACAATGACAATCCTATCAAAGTTATGCAATGTATTTTTGCTTACCTGGTTCGCCAGCTACCACCTGACTTGCCTGCTGCTTCGAACTGAGTTGATGATGTAGTGGGCCTGACGCATCCTGAAACTGCAACTGATGTATGGGCCTCAACCCTGGGCTTTATTCCCAAAACTACGTTGAATGTGATGGCGAGGTGCTGTCGACCTCTGGGCTTTGTTCCCGAACTGTGATATGAGATGGTCCATTCTCGAACCGTTACTGTGAGGTGGTCCATTCCCGAACCGTGCTCCATTCTCTGAGTGCCATTCTCAACTTGTTCATTTTCGAACCATGCTTCATTCTCGGCTTGTTCATTCCCGAGCTGTGCTCCATTCTCGAAGTGTCATCCTGGCTTGTTCATTCCTGAACTATGCTCCATTCTCAGAGTTCCATTCCCGACTTATTCATCTCGGAGTGCCATTCCCGACTTGTTCATTCCCGAGCTGTGCTCCATTCACTGAGTGCCATTCCTGGCTTGTTCATTCCCAAACTATGCTCCATTCTCGGAGTGCCATTCCCGGCTTGTTTATTCCTGAACTGTGTTCCATTCTTGGAGTGCCATTCCCGGCTTTCTGATAATGTGTGGGCCTCAACCCTGGGACTCATCCCCAAAACTGATACTGATGATTTGGGCCTCAACCCCAAAATGATACTGGTGTGGGCCTCAACCCCAGACTGATACTGATGTGGGCCTCAACCCCAGACTGATACCGATGTGGGCTTCGCCCTCAAACTAATACTGATGCGAGCCTCGCCCCCAAACTGATACTGATGTGGGCCTCGTCCCAAACTGATACTGATGTGGGCATCGCCCCAAACTGATACTGATATGGGCCTCGCCCTAAACTGATACTGATGTGGGCTTCGCCCCTAAACTAATACTAATGTGGGCCTCGCCCCCAGACTGATACTTATGTGGGCCTTACCCCCAAACTGATACTTATGTGGGCCTCGCCCCCGGACTGATACTGATGTGGGTCTCGCCTTCAAACTGATACTGATGTGGGCCTCGCCCCCAAACTGATACTGATGTGGGCCTCGCCCCAAACTGATACTGATGTGGGCCTCGCCCCCAAACTGATACTAATGTGGGCCTCTCCCCAGACTGATACTGATGTGGGCCTCGCCCCCAAACTGATACTGATGCAGTGTTGCATATCAACATGCTATATTACCTCTCACGAGATAGTCCTGATAGCTAAACATATTTTCGTCCTCAACGGATGCTTCGCATCGAAACCAAAGAACTTCAAAGTACTTAATATACTCAAATCTGATCGTCTGCATAAGTGATCTGAACTAGACTTCTAGTGTGTGTGTGCGCCAAGGCTCTTTCGCAGCTTAATCCTTAAATAAGCCAACTCGATGATTTTGTCTCGGAGAATTGGATCGGTGGGTCTAACCAACCGAGATGTCTTGATCATACTTTGTGATTACTTTCTCGTACTCAACATGATATGGTTTTTTTCTTTTCTTTCGTCTCTTTTTTTTCTTTCTTCTTTTTTGAACTTTATTTTTTCTTTTCTTTTTCTTTTTCTCTTTTTCTCATTTTCTCTTTTCTTTCTTTCTCTTTTTTCGACACACCTACCCTTTAAGGTAGCATTTCTCCTCATGGTGGTCCTAATACTCGCCCATGGGTAGCTTCATGCTTATCGGTTATAGATGGTCTATTTTTTCCTTTTTCATTTCAGAGAGATTTTCTTTGTTTCCAACCATATTGTATATCGTAGCATAAGTAAATTAGGATGGACATCTAGGCAAACAGTCATTCACTGATTCGCCATCTCTTCAACTAGTCATCTTGCCGACCACTTAGGCTTCCACTACTAAGATCCCGTAATCAAGTGCTCGCGAGTCTAGCCAAGATCAACCACTCAGAATCCCGGATGTGAGCACATCTCGCACTCATCGTTTCTAAGATTTCTCCCTACAGCAAACAAAGTCATCACCAGACATATGCCTAACCATAAAGGACTTTTCTCTCATTCATTTTTTGTTTCACTAACTCACTCCATAGGAATTCTTCTTTTCAACTGCTGATAATGTGGGCTTCGCCCCTTGGGATTCCTTCCCAAAACTGATACTAATGTGGGTCTCAACCCTGGGACTCATCCCCGAAACTAACACTGATATGGGCCTCAACCTTGGGATTCATTCCTGAATTGATACTGATTCATTCCTGAAACTGATAACACAATACTGTTGCTGCTTCTGATTGGCTTGCCTGTGTCTCTTTCTTTTTTCTTCTTTGAAACCTGTAAATACAAAACCGGACAAACACACGAAAAAAATGCAAATACGTTAGGTGTATGCATGCATGTATGAATGAATTTCCAATTCCGTTGGGTTAGGTCTTCCGCCAGTTCCCCTGGTGATCGTTCGATCTTTTCTTTCTCAAGCGAAATATAGCTTCAATCTATCCACGTTGATCGGCTCGGTGAACTCGTTCCCTTCCAAGTCTGATAGTCTCACTCCCTCATTTCTCATTACTTTCTAGACTATGTAGGGTCCCTCCCAATTCGCTCTGAACTTTCCTCTCGGGTCTGTCGTCGATGGCTTTGACTGCTTAAACACCAGATCACCCTTTCTGATCTTGGTAGGACACATCTTCTTGTTGAATGCCCGAGCCAATCCCTTCTGGTATAACCATATATGATGTAAGGATTTCATCTTCTTTTCACCTAGTAAGGCTAACTGTTCAAATCTCTTCACGGTCTATTCTTGCTCTGATAACTCTGCTTCTGCTAATACCCGCATGGACTGTATCTCAACTTCCACCGGCAGTACTGCTTCCATTGCCTTTCGAGCATCTTCTTTTCCTAAACATTTCAGTTGAACGCCATTCGCTTATTTTTTGTATAGTCCTCCCTTCAAACTCATATATTGAGAAACCAACTCCTGAATGACTATCTTGTTTTCCTTGAAAGGTAGGGACTCAGGCAAGTAAGCGAAATGAACGTCTTTATTACTATTAAAAAGGTTCGAACAAGTAGACAAAATCACTATCTTTATTAAAAATGAAGGATTACAATAAACTAGGAAAATATCTTCATCGTTTACATCATTGCCTTATATTTTGGCCTAATGTTCTTCACTGCTGCCCTCCCTCATAACCATGTGAGAAGTTTGGTGGCTAAGATTTTGGAGGACAAAGGTTTCAGGTAAGCCAGAGTTGATCATGTGGGTAGGAGGTGGGACGGAGTGATAGTTCAGTAGAGGGTTCCGGTATGTGTTGGGTTGCTCCTTTTCGGGGTCGGGTATTTTATGGGAATCTATGAGGTCTTGGATTACATGCATGAGGCGGGTGCAGTCGTCGGTGTTATGGCCATGTTGCTGGTGGAAGTGACAATAAAGGTTCACATTCAGGTGTGGCGGTGGAGGGTGCGGAAGTGGTTTAGCTTCTAATGGTTTTAAGAGTCCATGTCCCTTCAACTTCTCAAGCACCTTAGATAAAGGCTTACCCAGGTTAGAGAAATATCGGTTCCTGATGGCAGCAACCTCGGCAGTAGCGGGCTTGGTCTCAGAATACCCCCCCAAAATTCTTTCTGTTGAGGCCTTAAAACTTCTTATTTTCAGCTTTCTCCTCCTCGATATCCATGACAATCTCCCTCAACTGTCGAAAATCCACAATCATGGAGGTCATCCTCCTTAGTTTGCCATAGATAGAGGGCTCGGTGCCCTTGATGATCATTTTGATTTGGTCCTTCTCCGAGGGCCGAGTCTGCATCTTCAGAAGCTGGCTTCTCCAGCGATCCACATACTCTTTGAAGCTCTCATCTGGCTTCTGCTTGGTGTTCTCCAAGTCACGAAGTGACAAGTCCATCTCTAAATCTGTTACGTACTGAGCCAGAAAGGCCTCTGCCAACGCCCTCCAATCATCTTTGACCTTACTCTCGAGGCTGTGATACCATACTACGGGTGCCCCCTCAAGCGACATCCCAAATATTTTTTAGACTTGACGTTTCGACAAACCCACTGAACTCATCATAGAGACATACTGCTTGAGATAGACTCTCGGATCCTTATTCCCATTAAATTTGGCTATGTCAGGCATTTTGAACTGAGCCAGCAGTTGTTCCTCAAAAGTCATTACCTCATTATCTAGAAGATCTTCATGCTTACCCTTCAGCTTGCGGGTAACTGATTCCAAATGATCGCGGTGTTTCTGTAATTCAGCTTGAGACCCTGCTATTCTTCATACGGTATATTCTGACATATCATCATCAAAGACATAGATATCTTCATTCAGCCTATTCGGAGGGTCCTCACGCCTCTCATTTTCAGAGCCTCCCCCAACATGGGGGACAGCCATACTGGCTATAGTGGTGGTCAATGTTTGTAACTTTTCAGTAACCTTGGTGAGACTGGTTTCCAGCTTACCCATACGAGATCCCTCGTCAACTGATTCACTCATGTTTACTAGTGGTCTTTTGGTGAGTCTCCCCTCTTCCCTAACCCAACGGGTATCTATGATGTCTTTTAAAACTACAAGTTAGCATGAATGCTTGCGATGCATGGAATGTATAAGTCGGCCTATTATCATTTTAAAGCATTCAATCATACTATTACGAGGTGAAAACTTGTCCCAGTTGAAAAGGCCCAACAAGTTTACACTTTGCGATAACATGGCTAAACAACTTCAAATGATAAAAGGCCTAAACATAAAATGGCCCATGGGCATTTTAGAAGCTTTTGGCCCAATTTCCATAAAGCACAGACTCGTCCCAGTTTAAATGGCCCAACAAGCCTATACCTCATGATAAAAGGTCCAACTGCATCCAAATGACAATGAACCTAAATGCAAACATAAAGGACTAGTCTCTATTGGTCCTACGACTACAGTTCATGTGTACGTTTATAGGGATATAGACAAAGGCTATTGTTGACGAAAGATTGCCCACAACTAGGACTCCTCACTCAAGGGTTTAAGCGACCAAGTGAGCGAACCTTTTTTATACGCTAAGGTACATGCCACCGAGTTAAGATGCGTGACTGACTATCAAATGGATTTCCCGTTGTAGATTCTGATAGATAATTATGACCCATAACATCACTATTTGTACAGAACATGGAGTTGTTGTAAAAATTAACTATGTGATAAAAGAAATTGCTCTTTTATCATTACCATGCGAGAAGTTTGGTGGCTAAGATTTTGGAGGACAAAGGTTTCAGGTAAGCCAGAGTTGATCATGTAGATAGGAGGTGGGAATGAGTGATAGTTCAGTATGAGGTTCCGGTATGTGTTGGGTTGCTCCTTTTCGGGGTCGGGTATTTTATAGGAATCTATGAGGTCTTGGATTACATGCATGAGGTGGGTGCAGTCGTCGGTGTATGGCAATGTTGCTGGTGGAAGTGACAATAAAGGTTCACATTCAGGTGTGGCGGTGGAGGGTGCGGAAGTGGTTTAGCTTCTATGGGTTTTTAGAGTCACTGTCCATTCAACTTATCAAGTTCCTTAGATAAAGACTTACCCAGGTTAGAGAAATATCGATTCCTGATGGCAGCAACCTCGGCGTAGCGGACTTGGTCTCAGAATACCCCCCAAAAGTCTTTCTGTTGAGGCCATAAAACTTCTTATTTTCAGCTTCCTCCTCCTCGATAGCCATGACAATCTCCCTTAACTGTCGAAAATCCACAATCATGGAGGTCATCCTCCTTGGTTTGCCATAGATAGAGGGCTCGGTGCCCTTGATGATCATTTTGATTTGGTCATTCTCCGAGGGCCGAGGCTACATCTTCAGAAGCTGGCTTCTCCAGCGATCCACATACTCTTTGAAGCTCTCATCTGGCTTCTGTTTGGTTTTCTCCAAGTCACGAAGCGATAAGTCGATCTCTAAATCTGTTACGTACTGAGCCAGAAAGGCGTCTACCAACGCCCTCCAATCATCTTTGACCTTCCTCTCGAGGCTGTGATACCATACTACGGGTGCCCCCTCAAGCGACATCCCAAATAGTTTTTGGACTTGATGTTTCGACAAACCCACTGAACTCATCATAGAGACATACTGCCTGAGATGGACCCTCGGATTCTTAATCCCATTAAATTTGGCTATGTCAGGCATTTTGAACTGAGCCAGCAGCTGTTCCTCAAACGTCATTGCCTCATTATCTCGCAGATCTTCATGCTTACCCTTCAGTTTGCGGGTAACTGATTCCACATGATCGCGGTGTTTCTGTAATTCAGCTTGAGACCCTGCTATTCTTCCTGTGGTATATTCCACCATATCATCATCAAAGATGGAGAAATCATCATTCAGCCTGTTCGGAGGGTCCTCACGCCTCTCATTCTCAGAGCCTCCCGCAGCATGGGGGACAGCCATACTGGCTATAGCGGTGGTCAATGTTTGTAACTTTTCAGTAACCTTGGTGAGACTGGTTTCCAGCTTACACATACGAGATCCCTCGTCAACTGATTCACTCATGTTTACTAGTGGTCTTTTGGTGAGTCTCCCCTCTTCCCTAACCCAACGGGTATCTATGATGTCTTTTAAAACTACAAGTTAGCATGTATGCGTGCGATGCATGGAATGTATAAGTCGGCCTATTATCATTTTAAAGCATTCAATCATACTATTACGTGGTGCAAACTTGTCCCAGTTGAAAAGGCCCAACAAGTTTACATTTTGCGATAACATGACTAAACAACTTCAAAGGATAAAAGGCCTAAACATAAAATGGCCCATGGGCATTTTAGAAGCTTTTGGCCCAATTTCCATAAAGCACAGGCTCGTCTCAGTTTAAATGGCCCAACAAGCCCATACCTCATGACAAAAGGTCCAACTGAATCCAAATGACAATGAACCTAAATGCAAACATAAAGGAATAGTCTCTATTGGTCCTATGACTACAATTTATGTGTATGTTTATAGGGGTATAGACAAAGGCTCTTGTTGACGAAGGATTGCCCACAACTAGGACTTCTCACTCAAGGGTCAAGCGACCAAGTGAGCGAACCTTTTTTATACGCTAAGGTACGTGCCACCGAGTTAAGATGCGTGACTGACTATTAAATGGATTTCCCGTTGTAGATTCTGATAGATAATTATGACTCATAGCATCACTATTTGTACAGAACATGGTGTTGTTGTACAAATTAACTATGTGACAAAGGAAATTGCTCTTTTATCATTACCATGTGAGAAGTTTGGTGGCTAAGATTTTGGAGGACAAAGGTTTCAGGTAAGCCAGAGTTGATCATGTAGGTAGGAGGTGGGACGGAGTGATAGTTCAGTATGGGGTTCCCGTATGTGTTGGGTTGCTCCTTTTCGGGGTCGGGTATCTTATAGGAATCTATGATGTCTTGGATTACATGCATGAGGTGGGTGCATTCGTTGGTGTTATGGCAATGTTGCTGGTGGAAGTGACAATAAAGGTTCACATTCAGGTATGGCGTTGGAGGGTGCGGAAGTGGTTTAGCTTCTAAGGGTTTTAAGAGTCTTTGTCCCTTCAACTTCTCAAGCACCTAGATAAAGGCTTACCCAGGTTAGAGAAATATCGGTTCTTGATGGCAGCAACCTCGGCAGTAGCGGGAATGGTCTCAGAATACCCCCCAAAAGTCCTTCTGTTGAGGCCATAAAACTTCTTATTTCAGCTTCCTCCTCTTCGATATCCATGACAATCTCCCTCAACTGTCAAAAATCCACAATCATGGAGGTCATCCTCCTTAGTTTGCCATGGATAGAGGGCTCGGTGCCCTTGATGATCATTTTGATTTGGTCCTTCGCCGAGGGCCGAGTCTGCATCTTCTTCAGAAGTTGGCTTCTCTAGCGATCCACATACTCTTTGAAGCTCTCATCTGGCTTCTGCTTAGTGTTCTCCAAGTCACGAAGCGACAAGTTGATCTCCAAATCTGTTACGTACTGAGCCAGAAAGGCCTGTGCCAACGTCCTCCAATTATCTTTGACATTCCTCTCGAGGCTATGATACCATACTACGGGTGCCCCCTCAAGCGACATCCCAAATATTTTTTGGACTTGACATTTCGACAAACCCACTGAACTCATCATAGAGACATACTGCATGAGATGGACCCTCGGATCCTTGTTCCCATTAAATTTGGCTATGTCAGGCATTTTGAACTGAGCCAGTAGCTGTTCCTCAAACGTCATTGCCTCATTGTGTAGCAGATCTTCATGCTTACCCTTCAACTTGTGGGTAACTAATTCCACCTGATCGCGGTGTTTCTATAATTCAGCTTGAGACCCTGCTATTCTTCATGCGGCATATTCTGCCATATCATCATCAAAGACATGGATATCATCATTCAGCCTGTTCGGAGGGTCCTCACGCCTCTCATTCTCAAAGCCTCCCGCAGCATGGGGGACAGCCATACTGGCTATAGCGGTAGTCAATGCTTATAACTTTTCAGTAACCTTGGTGAGACTGGTTTCCAGCTGACCCATACCAGATCCCTCATCAACTGATTCACTCATGTTTACTAGTGGTCTTTCGGTGAGTCTCCCCTATTCCCTAACCCAACGGGTATCTATGATCTATTTAAAACTACAAGTTAGCATATATGGGTGCGATGCATGGAATGTATAAGTCAGCCTATTATCATTTTAAAGCATTCAATCATACTATTGCAAGGTGAAAACTTGTCCCAATTGAAAAGGCCCAACAAGTTTACACTTTACGATAACATGGCTAAACAACTTCAAATGATAAAAGGCCTAAACATAAAATGACCCATGGGTATTTTAGAAGCTTTTGGCCCAATTGCTATAAAGCACAGACTCGTCCCAGTTTAAATAGCCCAACAAGCCCATACCTCAAGACAAAAGGTCTAACTGAATCCAAATGACAATGAACCTAAATGCAAACGTAAAGGAATAATCTCTATTGGTCCTACGACTACAATTCATGTGTGCGTTTATAGAGGTATAGACAAAGGCTCTTGTTGACGAAAGATTTCCCACAACTAGGACTCCCCACTCAAGGGTTCAAGCGACCAAGTGAGTGAACCTTTTTTATACGCTAAGGTACGTGCCACCGAGTTAAGATGAGTGACTGACTGTCAAATGGATTTCCCGTTGTAGATTCTGTTGGATAATTATGAACACCATAGCATCACTATTTGTACAGAACATGGTGTTGTTGTACAAATTAACTATGTGACAAAGGAAATTTCTCTTTTATCATTTGTAATTTGATTACCTAGATATATAAATGATAAAAGTCCTTATGATTTGTTGGCCAAAGTCAAGACCTTTGTCCATTGCGGACGTGTTTGAATCATGATGGCTTTGTTACATATCGCATGTCTTGTCCAAGTTGTGATTTGTTGGCCAAAGTCAAGATCACTTCTTGTCCATCGACATCGATTACGAAGCTTTCCAAAGTCAATGGGTCACGCTTAACTGCAATCATTAAGCTTGTTGTGCCAAAGCCAAGGCTTGGTTGATTCAGAGGAAATGGTTAGGGAATATATTGGATATATTGGCATATATAGGATATATGTTTCAGACTTGGATGTCCACCTACTGGATCTATGAATTGGATGAGATCCAATTGATCTTAGAGAGCTACTTAGTTAAATTTTATACAATTTGTTGGCCAAAGTCAAGGTTGTGTATATTTTAACGGGATCCTAGCCCACTAGGAAACTAGGTTTCCCGAGTACTCCACATAGGGTTAGAGGCTCGCCGAAAAATAGTTGGAGGCAAATATTAAATTTACAATTTCGTTTAGATACTTGCCAATACGAGCTCAATTTTATTTTTCGCCATTAATTTATTAAATATATTAGTTGGACTAATATTTAATTATTATTTTAATTTAACAGTTGGACTGTATTCAAACTACTTCATTTGTAGTTGGTTATATAATTGGATTATAGTAATCAATACATTTGAATGTAACCAATCAAATGTAGTTGATTATATAGTTAGACTATAGTAATCATTATATTTAATTGTACCTAAAATCGTTGATTGGATAGTTGGACTATAGCAATCAAGATGACTGAAAGATTAGCGTCAAAGGATATTATCCTGGGGAAAATATCTTTAACGGCTTTAATTCTCAGATTGGGAGCAGAACCACTTAAGCAAGAGCTTCTTAAAAGGACATGAAGGAAATGAAAGCGGGACAAGGTTCCGGCTTCAAGAATGTTTGTTATAAACATGTTCACTACTGGTTTTAAAATTAGATTTTGATACTAGATGTGATACATGAATATATGTACTGATGTGCGGGATCTGCTGGTAAGCTGGAAACTGGCTTCAGATGAGATCGACCTACAAGTCGGAAATATGACGAAAGTCGCTGTTTTGGCCGTCGAAACCTAAGTTTAGGAACTGCCATTTGGGCATGTACTTAAATTAGGAGACTGCTATAATGTATCTAGTTTGACTAGAAACATTATCTCTGTATCCAGTTTAACCCATTACGGGTATACCTTTATATTCCGAAACACCGGGTGTTTTATTTATAAAGATGATATCGAGATATACACATTAGATGTGAATAACAGTATTTATATTTTGAATATAAATGAATCTCAAACATATAATATGACAAACAAATAGCTCAAATAGAGTAATTATAATGAGACTTATTTGTGGCATTGTCATCTGGGATGCATTAACAAGATTCGTATAACCACACTTTCGAATAGTGGATATTAGGACGAATTTGATTCTAATTCAAATGATGTCTACAAATCTAATTAATTAGGTAAAGTGCCTATAACACCTTTTACTTGGTAAAAGTGCAAGTGTCACCGATCTGTTAGCCCTCGTTCATAGTGATGTAAGTGGGCCCATGTCTAGCTAGGCTAGATGTGGATATGAATACTTCGTAACCTTTACGGATGTGGCATCACGTTACGGTTATGTGTATCTTATGAAACACAAGTCAGAAACTTTGAGTAATTCAAAGAGTTTCAAAACGAAGTATGAAAACAGACCGATAAAAGTCTTAGAACATTGCGGTTAGACCATAATGGACAATATTAAACAGATGAGTCGCTCTGAGCTACCATTTTCCTTCTAAGGATACACATTAAACAGTGCAATACTTATTTTGAATAAGGTTCCATCAAAATATGTTAGACAGACTTCATATTAGATATGAACAGGAAAGAAACCGGGTTTCGCATTCCTGTAGATTTGGGAATGCTGGGCATACGTTTGGATGATACCAAACTAGAACCCAAATCGGATAAGTGCCTATTTGAAGGTTATCCTAGGGAAACCTAAGTATAGTACTTATACAACTCACAAGAGAACAATATAATTGTTGCTCTCCATGCGATTTTCCTAAGAGGAATTCCTATATGCAGTGGTAAGTGGGAGGAAAGTAAAACTCAATGAAAATCGAAGTAATACTATTCCAGGCACCGACTCCTTCACGGAACACCAATAGATCATCAGAGATGAAACTATACTAATAATCTTCGAATACACAAGAACTGTGTAGGTCGGAGAGAGTCAGAAAATAACCTGGGAGGTATGGGTTTCGGATCTCGCCTCATGTAGACCTCAATCTTATTGAGAAAACAAACCGGCTACGTATGAGGAAGTGATACAAGGTATCGACTCATTTTACGGAAAAGTGCCATGAAGTCCAAATGGATTCCATGTATATCAACTAAGTTTGGACACTGGTTGATTTACCAGAAGGCATTGTGCCTATTGGTACTATTTAAGTCTTCAAGGAAGACATAAATGGATGGTGACATACATGGATGGTAACATACAAATGTACAAAGCTAGGCTTGTACAGAAAGGGTATCATCAAAGATATAGTGTCGACTACTATGAAACTTTTTCACATATTGCCATGATAAAATCCATTCAGATAATGCTTGCTATAACTGTATATTTTATTTATGAAATATGACAGCTGGACGCCAAAATCGCTTTCCTTAACGGAAATCTTTTGGAGGATGTTTACAACATCCTGACGATTTTTCGTGCTAAAACATGCAAATAAGGTTTGCAAGTTAAATCGATGCATTTATGGATTGAAGCAAGCATTGCGTTCTTGGAAGTAGTGTTTTGACGTAATCATAATGGTATATGATTTAATTCAAAATGAAAAATAATTCTTGTGTATATAAGAAGGTTAGTGGGAGCGCACTGACAATGAATATCCTATAAGTTGATGATGTATTGCTTATAAGCAATAACATTCCCATACTAAAATCAGTGTAAGCAATAATATCCTATAAGTTGGCTTTCATGAAAAATTCTCCATAGAATACCTGGGAGAAGCAGGCTTTATTCTAGGAATAAAGATCTACTGGGATAGATCTAGAAAGCTGCTGATACTCTCTGAGTGTTTGTACATTTTGAAATGTACATGACCTGATGTCTCATATACTTTGAGCACATGTAGACACAATCAGGCCAATCCAAGTGATGGTCACTGGATTGATGTTTAGAACATCATTGAGTATCTTGAATGAACTAAGGATGCTTTCTTAAGTTATGGAGATGGAGAACTTGAGGTGACTAGGTTCACCGCTGTAAGTTTCCAAACTGGTAAAAACGACTGTAAGTCGCCATAAGGGTACATATATAGTTTGAATAACGGAACAGTGAGCTGGAAAACTTCCAAGAAAGATACTATTGCCGAATAAACAACTAAAGCAGAACATTGCTGCAGCTGAGGCAGTAGTAGAAGCATTTTGGATCTATATAATCCTAACTGGATTAGGAATAGTTCTGTTAGCAGCTGAGCTAGGCTACAACACAGGCTAAAGAACCGCGGTCTCATCAATGATACAAGTATGTACTTCAACTAATTTCATCTGATTCGTTCGATCATACATCATGACGATGTGATGATCGAATAAATCGCATCAGATGATAACCTTGCAAATCCGCTGACGAAAGCTGTTTCTCAGCAGAAGTTTGAGAGACCCGTACATAGTTCAAGTGTTAGACACTTGAGTGATTAGTTATAGCCCAATTGGGAGATTGTTGGATAATTATGACTCATAGCATCACTATTTGTACAGAACATGATGTTGTTGTATGAATTAACTATGTGACAAAGGAAATTGCTTTTTTATCATTTGTAATTGGATTACCTATAATATAAATGATAAAAGTCCTTATGATTAGTTCCGAATTAATAAGATATGAGACAGTATTAATCCAGAAAGGTTAGTCATTAAATATCCCTAGTCGTAGTATTATCGATACTGGACATCGATAATGCGGAATAGGCTAGTATTACACTTGTGCTTGTTATGGAAGCGTAACGGTATAGTTCTCATATATTTGGGTATTGGATACTCATGCAAGTGTAATATGAGGTTCTGTTTACCGATGGTACGGAAACAGGTTCGCTTTGGATAGACCCATCGGAATCTCATTGGTAGTATGACTATGTGTCTATGGGAGTCCGAATCAGGGTAGGTGTATTTGGTCTTAACCTGAGACTTGCATCGCTAATACTTGCGACAATCAGTATACTTTGGTTTTGGTCGTCCAGGGCTTTAACAGGTTCTGTGTACGCCTCTTCTGGGTATGTTGAGAATCGTAGCGTATTGGGTGTGATGTCAAGAAGGAAATATCACTTCAGTCATATGGAGATGATGATCACGCAGGGATACAGAACTGGTACTCTAAGTGCTATAGCCATCGGGGAAGTATGACTTGGTCATGACTTTCCGATCATAAAGAGACTAGTTGTTTGTGATCCGATATATGCTTCATACGGGGCAGACATAACTCCAGCCCCAAGCCTTGCATGTGACATCCGATACTGGATCGTAATACGCAATACTACGTATACTACGCCTGACAAAGATCATGTATTCCGTAGTAGAATATTTCTGGAGAATTGGGTAGGCACAGTGCTTTGCTAGAAGCCAACCATGTCTTGTAAATTGGCAGAAACGTGGTACTGGGTACGCACATATTTGGATAGTCTGATGACCGTATTTACTACCAATATATCCAGAGATCTCTTGGGTCGCATCCCAAAGATTCACCGATGATGTTTGACTCGAACAATATTAATCTGGGATTAATTAAGAGAGAGAATATTAATCTGGGATTAATTAACAGATAGAATATTAACCTGGGATTAATTAAAAGAGAGAATATTAATCTGAGATTAATAAAGAGAGAAAATTAATCTGGGATTAATTACGGCAAGAATTAATCTGGGATTAATTATCAGAGAAAGAATTAATCTGAGATTAATTACTTCGAGAATTTATCTGGTATTAAATTCGTCGAAAGGAGACAACGCGATTAATTGGAATTAATCGATAAAATAAATTTAATGGTTAAATTAGATTTTACTATTTAATTTTTTTATTTGGGCTAAATAATATATTGGATATATTAATTGAAATTGGATTTCAACGCGAAGTTAAATTGGATTTTAATTTTAGCGAACGAATTAATTTGAAATTAATTCGCGTGCGATTTTCGTAATAATTTCACTGGGTATTATTATTTAATTAAATTGGATTTAATTATATCACGAGGAAAATTCATTTAATCGGATTAAACGAATCCGAACCCGAAGTGTGTTGAGCAAACCCACTTGAATTTTGAATTTAAAGTGTGATCCACTTCACTTACATCATTAGTCATTTTTAGTGATTGATTGAATATGGATTTTGGTGGAAACTTAAATTACTCTTAACACATTTAATTTTGGAAATTAATTTCTCTCTCCTCTCCCTTGAATTTTGGCCGATTGGCCTTTAGTAAGCTGGGCCGAATGGCCTTTATTCCTTTCTTGCCGAAATGGCCGAACGGCCAAAATGGTTTTGGCCGAATGAGTTTTAGGCGATTAAAAGAGGAAAGGGTCAATAGGCATATTACTTTTCTTTAAAAAAAAAAAAAAAAAAATAGTCACTGACATTTTCATTTAATAAAAAGTGTGCTGCTTTTGACTTTTCAACTTAAAAAAGGCCACAGTGGCCATTTATGCTTTAAATAAGCAAAAGTGGCTTTTTCTTTTTTAATAAATAATAATGGCCTCTGACTCTCTCTAAGATTGCCGAAAAAAATGAACAAAAGAAAGAATGCTACTATCTCTCTCCTAATTTGGCTAAAAGAGAAAAAGAGCAAAATTGCTCTCTGACCTGCGAATAGGCTCTCTGGTTCATTAGAGCTTGGCCGAATGGCCTGTCTTTTGAAGAAGTAAAAATGCCACTGTACTTTGAGTGCATTTTTGCTTATTGGCCGAAAGAAAGCATCAAAGCAATGGGGTTTTTCTTTTGAAGATTAACCAATTGCATCCATCTATGTCTCGGACAAATTTACTTCTCCTAGGAAGATCAAATTTGTTCGATTTGTTCTTGCTAGCACATAAGGGAGTCAAATGAAGGTGATATGGATACTCACCCAAGAGCTTGGGAGCTTCAACATCCACAAAAGTTTTGAACTCAAGCCGATCAATGTAAGTCTACCACAACTTATTTTTATTATTATTCACACACGAATCACGCTTAGAGATCCTGTGGCATGTGTAAGACATTAACAATGGTATCAGAGCGAGATCTAAGCTTGATTTATTTCTAGGGTTTATGGACTTTAATTTGGGAATTTTGTGTTTAGAACTTGATTTTCCTAAATTGGTTGTTGGGTTATGTTTGAATGATATTGAATTGGATTTGTGCATCTTCAATTTTGTGAAAAATTGATAGGATTAATTTCCTCAAATTTTAACCCTTGGCCGAAATGATGAACCCTAGAAACTCATGGAATTTTGAATTAGACAATTGGATATGTTGATTCATATGAAATTGAATATTAATTGTTAATTTAATTAGATTGAAATCAAAATTGGATGTTAATTTCATGTATTGCCGTGAGATGTGGAGCATGTTATAGAATTGATTTTGCCTCAAATTTGTGTTGGACATGAATGTAGGAATTAAGCATGATTAATTGGATTAATTTGTATTTTAGAAATACTAGATTAATTAATTAATTGTGTTAATTGCACTTTAATTGAATTAATATATAATTTGGAATAATGTATTAATTTAATTGGTTGTATTTGGGCTATTGGGCTTGGTTGGGCCAAATTTTAGTATTGGATTATATTTGGGCCTAAACCATTTTCATAAAGTCCAAAATATGACTATTGGGCATTTAATAATTTAATTGGGCCTAATGGGCCAAAATTGATTATATGGCATATGGTGATTCCTAATGGGCCTAGGCATTATGGGTTAGATCTATTTTGGCCAAAGCCCATGCCTAAAGAATTAATTGAAAGCCCATTGGAATTTAATTAAATAAGTATTGGATACTAAATGGGCCTTTGAGACCCATTAAGATTGGATTTGGAATCCAAGTCTTTAAGGCACATAAATAAGAGTAATTATTTAATTTGGAATTAAATATGAATTAGTATTGGATACAATTTAAAATGGATTTAAAATTATAGTTCGATATAATTCAAGAATACTTACTTTGAGTATTTATTCTTAAACGAGTTTGACTCGCGCAATCAAATCGTTGTATGAACATTGGATGGTCATTAATTAAAGATTAATTAATTGGATTAGATTGATTGATAACATGCTTTGTGTGAATACTTGGATGTATGTTTGAATAATGTATATCGGATGGATATTAGATGGGTGATGGCAATTTTGGAAATTGTTGTAATAAATTTAGAATTTATTAAATTGGACCTGAGTGTCCAGCCTATTACCTCATTTCTCATTGTATTTCTCTTCTCACCTATTCCCCTCAATGTAAATGAGGTTTCTTTAGAAGTGTTATGCAATTGGGTACAAGTAAGAATAATGCTAGCGGGAGAGAAGAAATTGAGAGATTTGTTCTATGAACAAATTGTATTATATATCCATCCGCATATCATTATTATTTTATTTGTGCCTTATTATGCTTTTAGAATGCATGCTTAAGGGTGTATGATGAGACCTAATTAAAGATAATAAATTGGTTGCCATCTCGCGACAAAAACCCTCAATAAATATTAAGTGTTTTCCTTCCATTGAGTGATTCTCTCTCAAGATCCAAGATTGGCACCGGTAAGGCTTTGTTCCATATCGCATGTCTTGTCCAAGTTGTGATTTTTTGGCCAAAGTCAAGATCACTTCTTGTCCATCGACATCGATTACGAAGCTTTCCAAAGTCAATGGGTCACGCTTAACTGCAATCATTAAGTTTGTTGTGCCAAAGCCAAGGCTTAGTTGATTCAGAGGAAAAGGTTAGGGAATATATTGGATATATTGGCATATATAGGATATATGTTTCGGACTTAGATGTCCACCTACTGGATCTATGAATTGGATAAGATCCAATTGATCTTAGAGATCTACCTAGTTAAATTTTATACAATTTGTTGGCCAAAGTCAAGGTTGTGTATCTTTTAACAGGATCTTAGCCCACTAGGAAACTAGGTTTCCCGAGTACTCCACATAGGGTTAGAGGCTCGCCGAAAAATAGTTGGAGGCAAATATTAAATTTACAATTTCGTTTAGATACTTGCCAATACGAGCTCAATTTTATCTTTCGTCATTAATTTATTAAATATATTAGTTGGACTAATATTTAATTATTATTTTAATTTAACAGTTGGACTGTATTCAAACTACTTCATTTGTAGTTGGTTATATAATTGGATTATAGTAATCAATATATTTGAATGTAATCAATCAAATGTAGTTGATTATATAGTTAGACTATAGTAATCATTATATTTAATTGTACCTAAAATCGTTGATTGGATAGTTGGACTATAGAAATCAAGATGACTGAAAGATTAGCGTCAAAGGATATTATCTTGGGGAAAATATCTTTAACGGCTTTAATTTTCAGATTGGGAGTAGAACCTCTTAAGCAAGAGCTTCTTAAAAGGACATGAAGGAAGTGAAAGGGGGACAAGGTTCCAGCTTCAAGAATGTTTGTTATAAACATGTTCACTACTGGTTTTAAAATTGGATTTTGATACTAGATGTGATACATGAATATATGTACTGATGTGCGGGATCTGCTGGTAAGCTGGAAACTAGCTTCAGATGAGATCGACCTACAAGTCGGAAATAGGACGAAAGTCGCTGTTTTGGCCGTCGAAACCTAAGTTTAGGAACTGTCATTTGGGCATGTACTTAAATTAGGAGACTGCTATAATGTATCTAGTTTGACTAGAAACATTATCTATGTATCTAGTTTAACCCGTTACGGGTATACCTTGATATTCCGAAACACCGAGTGTTTTATTTATAAAGAGGATATCGAGATGTACACATTAGATGTGAATAACAGTATTTATATTTTGAATATAAATGAATCTCAAACATATAATATGACAAACAAATAGCTCAAATAGAGTAATTATAATGAGACTTATTTGTGGCATTGTCATCTGGGATGCATTAACAAGATTCGTATAACCACACTTTCGAAGAGTGGATACTAGGACAAATTTGATTCTAATTCAAATGATGTCTACAAATCTAATTAATTAGGCAAAGTGCCTATAACACCTTTTACTTGGTAAAAGTGCAAGTGTCACCGATCTGTTAGCCCTCGTTCATAGTGACGTAAGTGGGCCCATGTCTAGCTATGCTAGAGGTTGATATGAATACTTCGTAACCTTTACGGATGTGGCATCACGTTACAGTTATGTGTATTTTATGAAACACAGGTCAGAAACATTTGAGTAATTCAAAGAGTTTCGAAACGAAGTATGAAAACAGACCGATAAAAGTCTTAGAACATTACGGTTAGACCATAATGGACAATACTTAAACAGATGAGTCGCTCTGAGCTACCATTTTCCTTCTGAGGATACACATTAAACAGTACAATACTTATTTTGAAGAAGGTTCCATCAAAATCTGTTAGACAGACTTCATATTAGATATGAACAGGAAAGAAACTGGGTTTCGCATTCCTATAGATTTGGGAATGCTGGGCATACGTTTGGATGATACCAAACTAGTATCCAAATCGGATAAGTGCCTATTTGTAGGTTATCCTAGGGAAACCTAAGTATAGTACTTATACAACTCACAAGAGAACAATGTAATTGTTGCTCTCCATGCGATTTTCCTAAGAGGAATTCCTATATGCAGTGGTAAGTGGGAGGAAAGTAAAACTCAATGAAAATCGAAGTAATATTGTGTTGAGTTTCTATTAGGTCCCAAGATCAAATCAATGCATGAAATTATGTGTAAACACATCAACGGAGGTAGCGGAATACTCACATCGATCGGTTGAGTCGATTTGGAGACGATTCGAAGCCAAAAAGTCCACTGCATTACACGCCCACTGCAGCAGTCCACTCTTTAAAAATTTCAGTTTTGAGCTGAGAAAACGGAGCTCCAAGCCTCGTCCGACGGATCCCGGCTCATGGTGAACCTCCCTACCACCTTCGCAAGACTCGTATGTGTGCTAGCACATGAATTTTCACCATGAAAACCCACTCTTGCTCCCCTATAATGCACGCCAAACAGATTCAAAACAGTGAAGAATGGGCTGGTTTGGGCGTGAGAGACATGAGAGAGATGAGAGAGAAATGTGTTTGTTAACTTAATAAAATGTAAAGCAATTTGATTATATATATTTTCCAAAAATAAATAATCAATTTTCATTTAATTTTATCAATAAATCAAATGAATCTTGGAGCCAAATCCATAAAGTATTTCCCTCCAAAATGCTTTAACACTTTATGTCAAGTCCATCACTATTCACATCAACTTTAAGTCATGTCTTTCAATCAATCACATCAATCAATCACATCACTCAAAGTGACATTTGATTTGACGCTTGATGTGACGATTGATTTGACGCTTAATGTGACTTGCGTCGCCGCACTCGAATTCGAAATACGAATGCGCTCGCAATCACACTCGGGCTCGGGTTCGCTAATTCTAAATTAACGATTTTTCCGTCGCGTCGTAATTAAGTGATTACGCCTAGCGAATCCACTATTCACGTCGCTAACGAATTAATTCTAAATTAATTCGTTTGCCCGAATTAAAATCTAATTTTAATTCCGCGTCGAAATCTAATTTTGTTTAATATATCGAATATATTAATTTACCGATTAATTCCAAATTAATCGTTATCTCTCTCTCGACGATATTTTATCCTAGATAAAATATCCCCGTAATTAATCCTAGATTAATTTTCTCTCTCTTCTATATAATCCCAGATTATTCAAGAGTGCGAGTTGTGCGTCATCGGTGGATTATCTGGAAGCGACCCATGAGATCTCCGGATAAGTTGGCTATAAATACGGTCGTCGGTGTAACCGAATCACGTACGTACCAAGTACTACGTTCTACCGATTTATGAGACAAGGTCAACTCCTAGCAAAGCACCAAGTCATCCCAATTTCGGACTATCCTTTTAAGAATATTTAGATCTATATCAAGCGTAGTATACTCACGTATTGTGCATATCGGCCCAGTATCGGATAATCACGTGTTAGGGCTGGGGCTGGATAAGTGTCTGCCCCGTCCGAAACACATATCGGATGTCTGGTAACTAGTCTCTATAATCGGATATTCATGACCTGGTCATAATATCACGATTGGATGCGCATCACTTAAGAGCACTAATACCGTATCCTGCGTGACATCATCTCACTATGACTGGAGTGATACTTCCGTCTCGACATCACATCCAATACTCTACGACTCTCTGATAAACCCAGAAGTGGTAGACACAGAACCGGTCAAAGCCCCCAACCACCAAATCCAAAGTTTATCGATTATCGTAAGTATTAGCGATGCAAGTCTCAAGTTAAGACTATACACACCTACCTCGATTTCGGCCTCCCATAGACACCTATTCATAATACCAATGGGATTCCAAAGGGGTCTATCCAGAGCGAAGCTGTTTCCCGTACATCGGTGAAACACGACCTCCTATCGCACTTGCATAAGTCTCCAACACTTATATATATGAGAACTATGCCGTTGTGCCCTCACAACGCGCACAAGTGCAACACTAGCCTATTCCGCATTATCGATGTCCAGTCTCGATAATACTACGGCTAGGGATATTTAATGATTAATCCTTCGTGGACTGATACTGTCTCATATCATCTCAATCCAGGAACTAATCATAGGGACCTCTCTTCATTTATATATCTATGGTGATCTAATCACAAATGATGAGAGTGCAATTTCCTTGTTACATAGTTAATTTGCTACAACAACACAATGTTCTGTGCAAATAGTGACGCTATGGGTCATATTATCCAACATATTATTCCAGGCACCGACTTCTTCACGGAACACAAATAGATCATCAGAGATGAAGCTATACTAATAATCTTCGAATACACAAGAACTACGTAGGTCGGAGAGAGTCAGAAAATAACCTGGGAGGTATGGGTTTCTGATCTCACCTCATGTAGACCTCAATCTTAATGAGGAAACAAACTGGCTATGTATGAGGAAGTGATACAAGGTATCGACAACTTTTACGGCAAAGTGCCATGAAGTCCAATGGATTCCATGTAAATCAACTAAGTTTGGACACTGGTTGATGTACCAGAAGGCATTGTGCCGATTGGTACTATATAAGTCTTCAAGGAAGACATACATGGATGGTAATATACAAATGTACAAAGCTAGGCTTGTACAGAAAGGGTATCATCAAAGACATAGTGACGACTACGATGAAACTTTTTCACCTGTTGTCATGATAAAATCCATTCGGATAATGCTTGCTATAACTGTATATTTTATTTATGAAATATGACAGCTGGACGCCAAAATCACTTTCCTTAACGGAAATATTTTGGAGGATGTTTACAACATCCTGACGGTTTTTTCGTGCTAAAACATGCAAATAAGGTTTGCAAGTTAAATCGATCCATTTATGGATTGAAGCAAGCATTGCGTTCTTGGAACTAGTGTTTTGACGTAATCATAATGGCATATGATTTAATTCAAAATGAAAAATAATTCTTGTTTATATAAGAAGGTTAGTGGGAGCACACTAACAATGAATATCCTATAAGTTGATGATGGATTGCTTCTAAGTAATAACATTCCCATACTAAAATCAGTGTAAGCAATAATATCCTATAAGTTGGCTTTCATGAAAAATTCTCTATAGAATACCTGGGAGAAGCAGGCTTTATTCTAGGATTAAAGATCTACTGGGATAGATCTAGAAAGCTGCTGACACTCTCTCAGTGTTTGTACATTTTGAAATGTACATGACCTGATGTCTCATATGCTTTGAGCATATGTAGACACAATCAGGCCAATCCAAGTGATGGTCACTGGATTGATGTTTAGAACATCCTTGGGTTCACCGCTCCAAGTTTCCAAACTGATAAAAACGACTGTAAGTCGCCATAAGGGTATATATATAGTTTGAATAACGGAATAGTGAGCTGGAAATCTTCCAAGAAAGATACTGTTGCCGAATAAACAACTAAAGCGGAACATCGCTGCACATGAGGCAGCTATAGAAGCATTTTGGATCTATATAATCCTAACTGGATTAGGAATAGTTCTGTTAGTAGCTGAGCTAGGCTACAACACAGGCTAAAGAATCGCGGTCTCATCAATGATCCAAGTATGTACTTCAACTAATTTCATCTGATTCGTTCAATCATACATCATGGTGATGTGATGATCGAATAAATCGCATCAGATGATAACCTTGCAAATCCGCTGATGAATAGTATCACTATTTGTACAGAACATGGTGTTGTTGTACAAATTA
This sequence comes from Zanthoxylum bungeanum, assembly GCA_019454045.1. Lineage (NCBI taxonomy): Eukaryota > Viridiplantae > Streptophyta > Magnoliopsida > Sapindales > Rutaceae > Zanthoxylum > Zanthoxylum bungeanum. Next base: position 35,320 of record SKCR01037750.1, read on the forward strand.
ACTATGTGACAAATGAAATTGCTCTTTTATCATTTGTAATGGATTACCTAGATATATAAATGATAAAAGTCCTTATGATTAGTTCCGGATTAATAAGATATGAGACAGTATTAAACCACAAAGGTTTAATCATTAAATATCCATAGTCGTAGTATTATCGAGACTGGACATGATAATGTGGAATAGACTAGTATTACACTTATGCATGTTATGGAAGCGTAACGCATAATTCCATATATTGGGTATTGGATACTCATGTAAGTGTATATGAGGTTCTATTTACCGATGGTACGAAAATAGGTTCGCTCTGGATAGACCCCTCGGAATCTCATTGGTAGTATGACTATGTGTCTATGGGAGTCTGAATCAGGGTAGGTGTATTTGGTCTTAACCTGAGACTTGCATCGCTAATACTTGCGACAATCAGTATACTTTGGTTTTGTTCGTCCATGGCTTTAACAGGTTCTGTGTATGCCTCTTCTAGGTATATTGAGAATCGTAGCGTATTGGGTATGATGTCAAGAAGGAAGTATCACTTCAGTCATATGGAGATAATGATCACGCTGGGTTACAGAACTGGTACTCTTAGTGCTATAGCCATCGGGGAAGTATGAATTGGTCATGACTTTCCGATATAAAGCGACTAGTTACTTGTGATCCGATATATGCTTCGTACGAGGCAGACATAACTCCAGCCCCAGGCCTTGCATGTGACATCCGATGCTGGATCGTAATACGCAATACTACGTATACTACGTCTGACAAAGATCATGTATTCCGTAGCAGAATATTTCTGGAGAATTGGGTGGTAGGCACGGTGCTTTACTAGAAGCCAACCATGTCTTGTAAATTGGCAGAAACGTGGTATTGGGTACGCACATGTTCGGATAGTCTAATGACCGTATTTACTGCCAATATATCCAGGGATCTCTTGGGTCGCATCCCAAAGATTCACCGATGATGTTTGACTCGAACAATATTAATCTGGAATTAATTAAGAGAGGAGAATATTAATCTGGGGTTAATTAAGAGATAGAATATTAATCTGGGATTAATTAAAGAGAGAATATTAATCTGGGATTAATAAAGAGAGAAAATTAATCTGGGATTAATTACGGCAAGAATTAATCTGGGATTAATTATCAAAGAAAGAATTAATCTGGGATTAATTACGTCGAGAATTTATCTGGTATTAAATTCGTCGAAAGGAGACAACATGATTAATTTGGAATTAATCGATAAAATAAATTTAATGGTTAAATTAGATTTTACTATTTAATTTATTTATTTGGGTTAAATAATATATTGGATATATTAATTGAAATTAGATTTCAACACGAAGTTAAATTGGATTTTAATTTTAGCGAACGAATTAATTTGGAATTAATTCGCGAGCGATTTTCGTAATAATTTTACTGGTATTATTATTATGTAATTAAATTGGAATTAATTATATCGCAAGGAAAATTCGTTAAATCGGATTAAACGAATCCGAACCCGAAGTGTATTGAGCAAGGCCAATTGAATTTTGAATTTAAAGTGGGGTCCACTTCACTTATATCATTAGTCATTTTTGGTGATTGATTGAATGATGGATTTTGGTGGAAACTTAAATTACACTCAACACATTTAATTTTGGAAATTAATTTCTCTCTCATCTCCCTTGAATTTTGGCCGATTGGCCTTTAGTAAGCTAGGCCAAATGGTCTTTAGTAAGCTAGAATATCCTAAAGTATCTTAGAAGTACTAGTGTGCTATAAGGAAAAATCTGCTTAATTAGGGATGTAATTTTATTTTATTTGATTTTTCTCTTTTGATTAGGGATATAATTTACTTGAATTAGGAAAGTGTTTGATGAGATTTGATTTGATTTTATTTAATTAGGGAAGGTGATTTGATTTATTTTTAACATGTGTTTAATGTGTGATCTTGTTATTTTGGACACGTTTGGGCGTGATTTAGGTGATTTGGGCGTGGGTTTGGTTTGGTTTGGTGGGCTTGGTGTGGGGTTTGGTTGTGTATGGGCTTGGTGTGTGACTTGTGGGGGTTTTGGGCCAAGGATAAGTTTAAAACATAGGCTTAACGAGAAAACCCGAAGCTAAGCAAACGAATTAAATCCAACAAGGTCACAATTTTTGACTCTTCCCTTCCGGCGTCCGTTTCCCGCGACTTCCACAACTTAAAAAGTAGCGCCTCCGTACGTGGCTCATCATCAGGACTTATGTGCAAAAATGCAGTGCCTACACTCTCATTGCATAATAATGCAAGCAAAGTGACCCACCAGAGATCTTAGTAGTAACGTGAACAATATCCTGCTCACAGCTTATTTATCATGAATCGAGTGGCATAGATCTTCATCAAAATCAATCTTCTTCATCATCAATCACAGGTAATTAACTTTTTTTTTCTCTACTTATCTTCTCTTTTCATTTCTATGGGTTTCTAGGTTTTTGGGTTTTTTTTTTTCAATTTTCTACTTCAGCAGAAACTTAGTTTCTCTTATTTGATTTTGAAAAAAAATCCTAAGATCGAAAATTAATTTTTTTCAGCAATTGGGTATCGTGGGTTCTGATTTGGGAAAGTTTATTTCCAAAAAATTGTTGCTTTTATCTATTAGTTTAGAGAAAAAATTGATTCTACATTTTGAATGAAAGAGCTAATAGCTAGGGGTTTCGCCGGTAAGCAAGTCTTTGGCCCAGCAGCAGGTTCATGGGTAGAGAATCTACTACGAAAAACAGTAGGGGCTGTTAATGATTTAAAATACATTCTTAAGAAAATATTAGTAAATAATATTACTAATGAGGGTTTTATAAAGAAGTTATTTCTTATTTTTAATGGGGTTTTAATTTTTAATTCTTTGAGTATGATGATATTACCGATTTTATAATGGTATTTTTAAATGGGTTTTAGTAGATGATATTACTATGTGTTGCTTATTTGATGTTGAAAAAAATCCTAATACAGAAAGAATAATATAAATTAGAATTTTTATAATGTAATTAATCAAGTTCTTGAGTACCTGTATCTTGAATCCATGGGAATGATGATCCATTTGAACTTTGTTTGATTCTAGTTATAACTTGAAACACTTAATGGTGAAGAATAAGCTTTGACAAGCTATGTAGACTGTGTTGGACTGTTATGACCCATAGCGTCACTGTTTGTAAAAGACATTGTGTTTTTGTACAAAATTAACTATGTATTAATGAAATTGCCTTTTACCGTTTTGTAAAATTTATTTAATTAATATAAATGGTAGAAGTCCATATGATTAGTGTCGGATTGAGATGATATGAGACAGTATCAATCCAGAAAGATTTAAGATTTTAATAAATATCCCTAGTCGTAGTATTATCGAGACTGGACATCGATAATGCGGTATAGGCTAGTATATGCACTTGTGCGCGTTGTGAGAGCATAACGGCATAGTTCTCATATGTTTAAGTATAGGATACTTATGCAAGTGCGGTAGGAGGTTGTGTTTTACCGATGGTACGGAAAACAGCTTCGCTCTGGATAGACCCCGTGGAATCCCATTGGTAGTATGTATATGTGTCTATGAGAGTCCACGTCAGGGTAGATGTATTTGGTCTTAACCTGAGACTCGCATCGCTAATGCTTGTGAAAATCGGTAAACTTTGGTTTTGGTCGTCCAGGGCTTTAACAGGTTCTGAGTACACCTCTTCTGGGTTTATTGAGAGTCGTAGTGCATTGGATGTGATGTCAAGATGGAAGTATCACTTCAGACAAATGGAGATGATGATCACGCAGGGATTCAGAACTGGTTCTCTATAGTGTTGCAACCATCGGGATAATATGACAAGGTCATGATTATCCGATTCAAAGAGACTAGTTGCTTGATATCCGATATGTGCTTCGTACGGGGCAGACACTATTCCAGCCCCAGGCCTTGCACGTGACATCAGATACTGGATCGCTATACATTATACTACGGTATACTACGCCTGACAAAGATCTTATATTCCAGTAAGAATATTTCTAGAGAATTGGGTAGGCATGTCGCTTTGCTAGAAGCCAACCTTGTCTCGTAAATCGATAAAAATGTAGTACTTGGTATGTACGTGTTCGGATATACCGACGACCAAATTTACTGCCAACATATCTAGAGATCTCTTGGGTCGCTTCCTGAAGATTCACCGATGACGTATGATTCGAACTCAATTAATCTTGGATTAATTACGGAGAGACTTTATCTTGGATAAAGTACTATTTGAAGAGAGAGAAAGATTAATTTGGAATTAATCATTAAAATAATATATTTGATATATTAAACGAAATTCGATTTCGACGCGGAATTAAAATTAGATTTTAATTCGGGCAAACGAATTAATTTGGAGTTAATTCAATAGCGACGTGAATAGTAATTTTGCTAGGCATGATTATTTAATTAAATTTGATTTAATTAACGTCGCGACAGAAGTTCGCTAATTCAGAATTATCGAACCCGAGCCCGGGAGTGTTTGCGGGCCCACTCGCATTCGGAATCAAGTGGGGCCCACATGTCACATCAACCATCACATCACTTGTCATTGTTTCACTTTATAGTGATGGGTTTTGGTGGAAGTGTGCATTACACTCCAAGTCAAGATGATTGACCTTGACCTTGTCATATACCAACTTTGGTATTTGATTTATTATAATTATTTTAGAAATAAATATAAAAGGTTTAAGTAAATCATTTACAACACAACTTCATCCTCTCTCTCAAAAGTGGCGTGAATACCATTATTCACAGCACTCTCATTTTCAAGTTTTGTTGCAAAAAGGCTTGGAATTTTTGTGTTTGTTTTGAACAATAAATCACATACAAGGCTAGCACCATCAAGGGATCATACAAAGGTGTTATGGGAAACTAATCCTTGGGCTTGGAATGATAAAAAACAAAGCTTGGAGCTCCCCACTCACCTTGGCCGAATCCTCCACTGCACAAAGGGAAAAGTTTTATTGCTTAACGGATCCATAAACCGATCGATGTAAGTGTGTTTCCGCCACTCTTCATCCTTATTCATTCTTGTTTACATGCTTATATGATCTTGGGCTTGTTTTAGAAACACTAACAGACTGAGAGATTCATCATCATCTTTTTTATGGTGATGTTTTTTTTTCTTAAAATGATGCTGATGGTTATGAGAAACGAAGTGATGATGAGTTAGTAAGGAAGCTCTTTCGCACTCGCATATCAGAAGACATGTCTGTTGAGTCCCATGTGGCTCAGATGATTGCTGACATCGATGAGTTAGCTACTATGGGGATAGTCTTTGAGGCAGAGATTACTGTAGACATGGTCTTACAATCTCTCCCCGATTCTTGGAGACAGTTTATCATAAACTATAATTTGATGAACACTGACGACACTCTTGGAGAGTTATTGTCTACTTTCAAGGAAGCAGAGAAGGAGCTTCTTAAAGGAAACAAGCGCGAGGCGCACTTCGCTTCGACATCTCAGAAACCGAGGGCCGGGCCCAAGGCAACTGGAGGTGTGAAGAAGAAGAAGCATAAGGGCAAGGGCAAGGCCAAAGCGTCAAAGGCTTCTGGGAAGCCAAAGGACAAATCACAAGATGTTTGCCTACACTGCGGGAAACGGGGTCACTGGAAACGTGACTGCCGCGAGTTCAAGGCACTCCAGAAGGAGACAAAGGCGGGCAAGGCACCAGCCTCAGGTATGTTTGTTATTGAAATAAACATGACTACTTCTAGTCTTAAAAATTGGATTTTTGATTCTGGTTGTGGCACTCATATATGTACTGATGTGCATGATCTGCGGACTAGTAAGAAACTGGCTTCAGGAGAGATTGATCTACGTGTTGGAAACGGGACACCTGTTGCTGTTTTGGCTGTGGGGACTTTTGTTTTGGAACTGCCCTCGGGGCATGTACTTGAACTTAATGACTGTTATTATGTACCTAGTTTGACTAGGAATATTATTTCTGTATCTATGTTAACCCAATGTGGGTACACTTTTGTATTTAGAAACACTGGGTGTTATTTATATAAAAATGATGTAGAAATTTGCACAGCTGTTGCAAATAATGGTCTTTATATTTTGAATATAAATCTATCTCCAACATATAATATAACAAATAAAAGGCTCAAAATGAGTAACAAAGATGAAACCTTTATGTGGCATTGTCGTCTGGGACATATAAACAAGACTCGCATATCCACACTTTCAAAGACTGGATACTTGGACGGATTTGATCCAAATTCATATGACGTCTGCGACTCTTGCTTATTAGGCAAAATGCCTAAATCACCTTTTAGCGGTAAAAGTGAACGTGCCACCGAACTGTTAGCCCTCGTTCAAAGTGACGTATGTGGGCCCATGTCTAGCAAGGCTAGAGGTGGATATGAATACTTCGTAACCTTTACGGATGATGCATCGCGTTATGGTTATGTCTATCTGATGAGACACAAGTCGGAAACTTTTGAGAAATTCAAAGAGTTTCGACATGAAGTAGAAAAACAGACAGACAAGAGTATGAAGACATTACGGTCGGACCGTGGTGGCGAATACTTGAGCAATGAGTTTCTAGATTACTTGAAAGAATATGGTATTCTTTCACAGTGGACTCCTCCTAGAACACCGCAATTAAACGGTGTGTCCGAACGGAGAAACCGTACTTTGTTGGACATGGTAAGGTCTATGATGAGTCGCACTGAGCTACATATTTCCTTTTGGGGATATGCATTAAACAGTGCAATTCTTATTTTGAATAAGGTTTCGTCAAAGTCTGTTCAACAGACTCCGTATGAAATATGGACAGGAAAGAAACTGGGTTTCTCATTCCTGAAGATTTGGGGATGCTGGGCATATGTCAAACATTTGAAAGGTACCAAACTTGAACCCAAATCGGATAAATGCCTTTTCGTAGGGTATCCTAGGGAAACCAAAGGATATTCTTCTATCACCCACGAGAGAACAAAGTATTTGTTGCTCTACATGCGGTTTTCCTTGAGAAGGAATTCCTAAATGCAGTGATAAGTGGGAAGAAAGTAGAACTCGATGAAAATCGAAGTGATACTGTTTCTGGCATCGAATCCTCAATGGAACATGAACAGTCCATCCAAGATGAGACTGTACCACAATCTTCAGTTACACAAGGACCTCGTAGGTCGGAGAGAGTCAGGAAACTGCCTGAGAGGTATGGGTTTCTGATCTCACCTCATGTAGATATTAATCTCATTGAGGATAACGAACCGGCTACGTATGAGGAAGCGAAACAAGATATCGATTCCGCTTTATGGCAAGAAGCCATGAAGTCCGAAATGGATTCCATGTACACCAACCAAGTTTGGACACTGGTTGATGCACCAGAAGACGTAAAGCCTATTGGATGCAAATGAGTCTTCAAGAAGAAGACCGACATGGATGGCAACGTACAAACGTACAAAGCTAGGCTTGTTGTGAAGGGGTATCGTCAAGTACATGGTGTCGACTATGACGAAACCTTCTCACCTGTTGCCATGATTAAATCCATTCGGATAATGCTTGCTATAGCTGCATATTTCGATTATGAGATATGGCAGATGGACGTTAAAACCGCTTTCCTTAATGGAAACCTTTTTGAGGATGTTTATATGCAACAGCCTGACGGTTTTATCGTGCCTAGACTTACGAACAAGGTTTGTAAGTTAAATCGGTCTATTTATGGACTGAAGCAAGCATCGCGGTCATGGAACCAACGTTTTGATGAAATCATAAAAAAATACGATTTCGTTCAAAACGAAGATGATTCTTGTGTATACAAGAAGGTTAGTGGGAGGGCACTGACTTTTATTGTCCTTTATGTTGACGATGTATTGCTAATAGGTAATGACATTCCCATGTTAACGTCGGTGAAAGCTTGGCTTTCATTGAAATTCTCCATGAAAGATCTGGGAGAAGCAGCCTTTATTCTGGGAATAAAGATCTACCGGGATAGATCTAGAAAGCTGCTTGGACTTTCCCAGAGCACGTACATTGACAAAGTGTTGAAGAGAATCAACATGGATCAGTCCAAGAGAGGACTGTTGCCAATGTCACATGGTGTCTATCTATCTAAAGACATGTGTCCTAAAACTCAAGATGAGAGAGACAACATGAGTCGGATATCGTTCACCTCGGCAGTCGGATCGATCATGTATGCCATGATATGTACACGACCTGATGTCTCCTATGCTTTGAGCATGTGTAGTCGCTATCAGGCCGATCTAGGTGAAGGTCACTGGGTGGCGGTTAAGAGTATCCTTAAGTATCTTAGACGAACTAAGGATGCCTTCTTAATCTATGGAGATGGAAAACTTGAGGTATCTGGATATACCGATGCAAGTTTCCAAACCGACCAAGTCGACTTTAAGTCGCAATCAGGGTACATTTTTTGTTTGAATAACGGAGCAGTGAGCTGGAAATCTTCCAAGCAAGATACTGTTGCCGATTCAACAACAGAGGCGGAGTACATTGCTGCGGCAAAAGCAGCAAAGGAGGCAGTTTGGATCCGAAAATTCCTATTGGATTAGGAGTAGTTCCGTTAGCAGCTGAGCCCGTTACATTGTATTGTGACAATAACGGGGCTATAGCGCAGGCTAAGGAACCGCGGTCTCATCAACGATCCAAACACGTTCTTCGACGTTTTCATCTGATTCGTGAGATTATACATCGTGGCGATGTGAAGGTCGAGAAGGTCGCATCAGATGACAACATGGCAGATCCGCTGGCGAAAGCTATTTCACGGGAAAAAATTGAGCGACATGTACATAGTTCATGTATTAGATGCTTGAGTGATTGGCTATAGGCCAAGTGGGAGATTGTTGGACTGTTATGACCCATAGCGTCACTGTTTGTAAAATAACATTGTGTTTTTGTACAAAATTAACTATGTATTAATGAAATTGCCTTTTACCGTTTTGTAAAATTTATTTACTTTAATATAAATGGTAGAATTCCATATGATTAGTATCGGATTGAGATGATATGAGACAGTATCAATCTAGAAAGATTTAATCATTAAATATCCATAGTCGTAGTATTATCGAGACTGGACATCGATAATGCGGTATAGGCTAGTATTGCACTTGTGCGCGTTGTGAGGGCATAACGGCATAGTTCTCATATGTTTAAGTATAGGATACTTATGCAAGTGCGGTAGGAGGTTGTGTTTTACCGATGGTACGGAAAACAGCTTCGCTCTGGATAGACCCCGTGGAATCCCATTGGTAGTATGTATATGTGTCTATGGGAGTCCACGTCAGGGTAGATGTATTTGGTCTTAACCTGAGACTCGCATCGCTAATGCTTGCGACAATCGGTAAACTTTAGTTTTGGTCGTCCAGGGCTTTAACAGGTTCTGAGTACGCCTCTTCTGGGTTTATTGAGAGTCGTAGTGCATTGGATGTGATGTCAAGATGGAAGTATCACTTCAGACATATGGAGATGATGATCACGCAGGGATTCAGAACTGGTTCTCTATAGTGTTGCAACCATCGGGATAATATGAAAAGGTCATGATTATCCGATTCAAAGAGACTAGTTGCTTGATATCCGATATGTGCTTCGTACGGGGCAGACACTATTCCAGCCCCAGGCTTTGCACGTGACATCAGATACTGGATCGCTATACATTATACTACGGTATACTACGCTTGACAAAGATCTTATATTCCAGTAAGAATATTTCTAGAGAATTGGGTAGGCATGGCGCTTTGCTAGAAGCCAACCTTGTCTCGTAAATCGGTAAAAATATAGTACTTGGTACGTACGTGTTCGGATATACCGACGGCCAAATTTACTGCCAGCATAACTAGAGATCTCTTGGGTCGCTTCCCGAAGATTCACCGATGACGTATGATTCGAACTCAATTAATCTTGGATTAATTGTGGAGAGACTTTATCTTGGATAAAGTACTATTTGAAGAGAGAGAAAGATTAATTTGGAATTAATCATTAAAATAATATATTTGATATATTAAACGAAATTCGATTTCGACGCGGAATTAAAATTAGATTTTAATTCGGGCAAACGAATTAATTTGGAGTTAATTCAATAGCGACGTGAATAGTAATTTTGCTAGGCATGATTATTTAATTAAATTTGATTTAATTACACATCGCGACAGAAGTTCGCTAATTCGGAATTATCGAACCCGAGCCCGGGAGTGTTTGCGGGCCCACTCGCATTCGGAATCAAGTGGGGCCCACATGTCACATCAACCATCACATCACTTGTCATTGTTTCACTTTATGGTGATGGGTTTTGGTGGTGGAAGTGTGCATTACACTCCAAGTCAAGATGATTGACCTTGACCTTGTCATATACCAACTTTGGTATTTGATTTATTATAATTATTTTAGAAATAAATATAAAAGGTTTAAGTAAATCATTTACAACACAACTTCATCCTCTCTCTCAAAAGTGGCGTGAATACCATATTCACAGCACTCTCATTTTCAAGTTTTGTTGCAAAAAGGCTTGGAATTTTTGTGTTTGTTTGGAACAATAAATCACATACAAGGCTAGCACCATCAAGGGATCATACAAAGGTGTTATGGGAAACTAATCCTTGGGCTTGGAAGGATCAAAAACAAAGCTTGGAGCTCCCCACTCACCTTGGCCGAATCCTCCACTGCAAAAAGGGAAAAGTTTTGTTGCTTAACGGATCCACAAACCGATCGATGTAAGTGTGTTTCCGCCACTCTTCATCCTTATTTATTCTTGTTTACATGCTTATATGATCTTGGGCTTGTTTTAGAAACACTAACAGACTGAGAGATTCATCATCATCTTTTTTATGGTAATGTTTTTTTTTTCTTAATATGATGCTGATGGTTATGAGAAACGAAGTGATGATGAAGATTATATGGAATGAAAGTCATATTCATAATTAATTTCTTGAAGATGGGTTTTGAGTTAAGGCAATAGAGAAGTTTTTGAAGCTCTATTATTTCTTTATTTTTATCAAAACTATTTGTTTATAATATTGGAAAAGATTAAAGATGAGACCAATATATGGGATTATATAAAGATAGAATTTTATTTATTTATTTATTTATTTTTCTATTGTTGATATTATTGTGGGTGGTGTGTTGTTGTTGGTAGTGGTGGTCCTCTTTTGACGAAAGCTAGTATGGTGAAAATAAAATTATGAGGTGATGAATTTCCAAAGAAGAATAATAATGGAAATACCTACATTGATTGATGTGTTTTTGTTTGTGATAAGAGATATGTCTAGAAATGATGGTATTTTTCTCATTGCTTCAGAGAATCAATTATCATGTTGATAAACTGACCATTCTTAACATTCTTAACATTTTTTCAACATAAAAAAAATTCATTTTTGTTACAACCATTGGCCAAAACTGACTATTCTTAATATTCTTAATATTTTTTTGTGTTAAGAACTTTGATTATTCTTAACCACAAATACATAAATTTATGCCTATAAAATTACCTAATGATGACATTAATTCTTAATTCTTTCTTGATTTTTCTTTCAGAACTAGCACATTCTCTCGATCTAAAGTCGGAAAAGTATTGTCAGTTGAGAAGGTATTCCTTGTTATGTGTATTTTTTTTTATTTTCATATTGTTATAATCCATATTTGATATTGCATGTTTATTTGGTGAATTCAAATTAGGATATTACAGAGGCAGCCAAATAAGGTGTTTCACAATGAATAGAGAGTGGATTAATCATAAAAGTATAAAAGATAGGCAAACTCCAGAATATAAAAATGGTATTAATGAGTTTCTTAACTTTGCATTTAAAAATGTGGGAAGCGATGGAAAAATAAGATATCCATGCTACAACTATTTGAATTGTATTTTCCATGATAGAGATGTGGTTTTCACGCATTTGATTGTTTATGAGATATTAAAAGACTATAAAATTTGGTCTTTGCAGGGAGAAGATAGTGAAGATAATGAAGTAAATGAAGATTCTGATAGGGATGAAGATTTTGATGGATTTGATGAGACTGTTCCTTTAATCGATGATATAACAAATGTAAGATCTATTAATTTTAATGAAGGTGTGGCTGAAGTGGGTTGTGATAGTAAGGAAAATGACCATGTATATGAAAAGTTTACTAGATTGATGGAAGATGCGGACAAGAGTTATTTCCTGGTTGTAAAAGTTTCTCAAAGTTAGAATTTATTGTTCATATTCTCCATTTAAAATGCATCAATGGTTGGAGTAATAAATCTTTAACTATGAAGCAAAAAAATACACAAATGATTTAGGTTTGAATTATACTAAGATTGATGTTTGTAAGAATGACTGCATTCTTTATCGAAAACAATACGCTAATCTCCAGAGTTGCCCGGTCTGTGGATGCTCAAGATGGAAAAATGGTGGTTGTGAAGTTGAAAATGATAATCTTAGTAATTTTTCAAGTAAGGGAAGAAAAATTCCACAAAAAATCTTACGTCATTTTCCATTAATACTAAGGCTTCAAAGATTTTACATGTCTTCAAAGCTAGCATCCTATATGCGGTGGCATAAGGGCAACACTCTGATGATGGGTTTTGAGGTATCCGGTCGATTCTAAGGCATGGAAATCTTTTGATGAGATATATCCTGACTTTTCTTTGGATTCCCGAAATGAAAGGCTTGGGCTATCTTCAGATGGGTTTAACCCGTTTGGAAATTTAAGCACTTCTTATAGCATATGGCCTGTGATATTAGTTCTATATAATTTACCACCTTGGATGTGTATGAAAAGAGACTTTTTCATGCTTTCTTTGCTAATTCTTGGTCCGAAGGCTCTTGGAAATGACATTGATGTTTATTTAGATCCTTTAATCGATGAATTGCAAGAGTTGTGGGATGTTGGGGTTGAAATGTATGACTCTTATACAACTTGTAATTTCACATTACGAGCTGCATTATTATGGACCATTAATGATTTTCCCGCTTATGCGAATTTATCTGGGTGGAGTACTAAAGGAGCCCTTACTTGTCCATCTTGCAATGTTGATACGTGCTCTCAATGGTTAACACATGGTCATAAATTTTGTTACATGGGGCATCGTAGATTTATAAAAGCTGATCATAAATGGAGGTTTGATAAAAAATCTTTTGATGGGTTAATTGATGACCGTTCTCCACCTAAGCATCTTTTAGATGATGGTATTCATGACCAACTGAATGGTTGTATTAATGTAATATTTAGCAAGGGTAATGGTAAAAGAAAATGAAGTCACCCTTATTTGATATATAATTGGAAGAAGAAAAGCATATTTTTCCGATTGCCCTATTAGAGCAATCACTTAATACGTCAAAACTTTGATGTCATTGATATTGAGAAAAATATTTGTGATAATATTTTGGGAACAACAATGGGAGTAGCCAGAAAAAATAAAGATAATGTGAATTCTCATATGGACTTCGATGAGTTAGGAATCTGTATGGATTTGCATCTTGTTGAAAATAATGGTAGATTACAAATGCCAATGTCTACTTTTGCATTGACTTTGAAAGAGAAGAGAAAATTTTGTGACTTCTTTGTTAGTTTTAAAGTTCCAGATGGATACTCTTCTAATTTCGCTCGATGTGTAAATCAGAGTGAATGTAGGATTTTTGGCATGAAACGTCATGATTGTCATGTGTTTATGCAAGATTTAATCATGTCAACTTTCCGTGGGATCTTACCGAAAGATGTTTACGAGCCTTTTGTTGAAATGGGGATGTTCTTCAAGTAAATATGCTCAAAGGCTTTAAGGGTGGATGTGTTGGAAAGCTTAGAATAAAACATTGCAAAAACCCTTTGCAAGCTTGAGAAAATATTCCCTATATATTGTTTTGATATCATGGTGCACTTGTGTATATATTTACCAAGTGAAGCAATGGTAGCTGGGCCTGTACAATATAGATGGATGTTTCTTTTTGAAAGGTATAAGCATATCTACTCCGATCTATATATTTTCTTTATATTCTATATTCAGGATGAGTTGTAAAACTTTATGTTTATTTTTAAAATAGGGAAATGTGAAAATTTAAAGCGTCCAGAAGGATCAATAGCTGAGGGTTATATAATAGATGACTGTATGACTTTTTGCTCTAGATATTTGGGTAGGGCGGAAACAAGATTCTCACGTAGAGATAGAAACTATGATGGTGCTGAAGCACATCAATTAGAGTTATCGATCTTCACGAAGACTGGAAAGCCCTTAAGTAAATGAGTCATTAAGGAATTGAGTTTTCAAGACTGGAAAAGAGCTCATTTATATATTTTGAGGAATTGTGAGGAGGTCCAACCTTACATAGAGTAAGTAATTTAAACAATTGAAAAACATTAATTTTTTTTAGTGCATTAGACATTGTATTGATAGTATTTATTTATTTTAAATGAATAAGGAGTATGAATGTGATAATCATGAAGAAGAAGTTGAGTTTATAAAGTGGTTTGACAATAAGGTAAGTATAAAATGAATTTTATCAATTATCAATGACATGATAAAGAGATTACTCTTACATTAACCTATTTTTTTACCGTTTTGTGTAATAGATCACAGATTTATGGGTTAATGGTGATGAGAGAGTAAACAAAGAACTTTTATCTTTGTCGCAAGATCCAATTAGGAGGATTTCTTCTTATAAAGGTTATATTGTTAATGGCTTTAGATTCCATACAAAGAATCATGTTGACAAATATAAAACCTAAAATAATTGAGTGGTTGTGAAAAAGGGATGTCAATAGTGGAGAGAAAGACTTGTTGGACAGTGATGACCCATAGCGTCACTATTTGTACAGATCATGGTGTTGTTGTACAAATTAACTATGTGACAAAGGAGATTGCTCTCTTATCATTTGTGATTAGATCACCTAGATGTATAAATGATAGGATGTCCTTATGATTAGTTTCTGGATTGAGATGATATGAGACAGTATCAATCCACGAAGGTATAATCATTAAATATCCCTAGTCAGAGTATTATCGAGATTGGACATCGATAAATGCGTAAAAGACTAGTATTACACTTGTGCGCGTTATGAGGGCACAATAACATAGTTCTCATATATTTGGGTATTGGATACTCATGCAAGTGTAATAATAGATTGTGTTTTACTGATGGTACGGAAAATAGCTTCGCTCTGGATAGACCCCCTAGGAATTCCATTGGTACTATGACTATGTGTCTATGGAAGTCCGAAATCAGGGTAAGTGTATTTGGTCTTAACCTGAGACTTGCACTGCTAATACTTACGATAATCAATATGCTTTGGTTTTGGTAGTCCAGGGCTTTAACGGTTCTGTGTACGCCTCTGCTACGTATATTGAGAATCGTAGTGTATTGGGTGTGATGTCAAGACGGAAGTATCACTCCAGTCATAGTGGAGATGAAGTCACGTAGGATACAGTACTAGTACTCTTTAAATGCTACAGCTATCGGGATATTATGACTAGGTCAAGTACCAGACATTCGATATTTGCTTCGTACGGGGAAGACACAATTCCAGCCCCAGGCCTAGCACGTGACATCCGAAATTGGATCGACATACACGATACTACGTATACTACGTCTGATATAGATCACTTATTCCTGTAAGCATGTTTCTGGAGAATTGGGTAGGCATGGCGCTTTGCTAGAAACCAACCTTGTCTTGTAAATCGGTAAAACGTAGTACTAGGTACGTACGTATTCGGATAGTCCGATAACCGTATTTACTGCCAACATATCCAGGGATCTCATGAGTCACTTCCCAAAGATTCACCGATGATGTATGACTCGTACTTTATTAATCTGAGATTAATTAGATGAGAGAGAAAATTAATCTGGGATTAATTACGGAGATATTTTATCTAGGATAAAATATTATTTAAAGAGAGAGAAAGATTAATTTGGAATTAATCGATAAATTAATATATTCAATATATTAAACGAAATTGGATTTCCACGCGGAATTAAAATTAGATTTTAATTCAGGTGAACGAATTAATTTAGAATTAATTCGTTAGCGACGTGAATAGTAATTATGCTAGGCATGATTATTTAATTAAATTAGATTTAATTACGACGCAATGGAAAATTCGTAAATTTGGAATTAGCGAACCCGAGCCCGGGAGTGTTTGCGAGCACATTCGCATTTCAAATTTGAGTGCGGCACGCAAGTCACATCAAGCATCAAATCTCTAGTCACATCAAACATCAAATCATTAGTCACTTTGAGTGATGTGACAACTTGTCACTTGATTGATTGAATGATGTGACTTGATGGGAGTTATTGGAAGTGTTTAAAGCTTATACCTTGTTGACTTTTTGAAAGTTGTATATGGTATATGTTTAATTGATTTTTTGAATAACAATTAATCTAATACACAACCAACTCTCTCTTCTCTTTCCTCTCTTCTTCCTCACGCCCAAGGGGTTGTTCTTCCTTCTGTTTACTGCCCAAAACCGTGACATGTAGGAGGAGCAAGAGAGTGATTTTTGTGGCAAAAATCTCCAAGTGCTAGCACACCAAATGAGGACATACAAAGGTGATAGGGAAACCAACTTGTGAGCATGGAATCACCACCCAAAAAGCTTGGAGCTTGGACCAAAAGTGGAGATAAAAAACAATGGACTACCGTAAGCCTTGGAGCACTTCAAAGGGCTTAAAAGGTTTTTGTTATCCGCCGCATCGCTCAACCGATCATTGTGAATATTCCGCACCTCCGTGAATGTATTCACATATTGTTTCAATGCTTGATTCAATCCTCGGGACTTAGAGATTTCCCAACAATGGTATCAGAGCGAGTAAAAGCATGAAACTTTGATTTAGGGTTAAAATTAGGTAAATTGATTTTGAGCATGATTTGGTTAAATTATTTGATTGAATATGTTTAAATGATGTTTAATTGAAGATTGATTGGATCAATTTCATGAAATTATGTTTGGAATATTTTTCCCCAAAATTCTATGCTTGGCCGAATTGAGTGATGCCCTAAATATCTTGGAATTTTTGTTTTTGATTCATTGGATGAGTTGGAAACGATTGGATATGTTGATTTAATGTCGATTGTGGATTTAATTGGATTGAAACCGAATCGGACATAAAATCCCTAAATGGCCGAGACAAATAAAGCATGTATTGGGTTTGATTTTAATAAATTGTGTTGGACATGATTTAATGTGAATGAACATGATTAATTGGGCTAATTGGTGTTTTGGAAATATTGAATTGGGTAATTAATTATGTAATACACTTTGGTTAATTAGATTATAAAATTGTAATTTTTGTAATTTAATTAATTGGGCTTAAATTGGATTTGGGCTTGTAAAGTTGTTATTGGGCTTTAATGGGCTTGGTTGTACCAAGATGGGTTTAAGCTAAATTGGTTGGATCCAATTGGGCCCAAAACCACTTCCGTAAAGTCCAAATACGACTAATGGACTTCAACTTTAATTGGGCCTAATGGGCCTAAATTGGTTTCAAGGCATATAAGGGTGATTCCTTTAAATGGGCTTTAGTCTTTGGGTTTGACCCATGTTGACCAAAAGCCCATGCCTTAAGAAATTAATTGAAATCCCATTGGACTTTAATTGAATTAACATTGGATGTTAATCGGGCTTTGAGACCCGTAACGATTAAATTTGAAATTTAAGTCGTAAAGGTTCTTAATAAAGTGTAATATTTAATTTGGATTTAAATAGTGAATTAGTATTAAATACATATTAAATTGGATTTAATGTTGTAGTTTAATTTAATTCGAGAATTCGTACTTTGAATACTTATTCACAAAATGAGTTTGACTCGCCTCAAAATCAAATCGTTGTTTGAACATTGGATGATCATTAATTATCAGATTAATTAATTTGATTAGATTGATTGATAACATGCTTGTGTGAATACATGGTTGCGATGCATGAATAATGTATATCGGATGGATATTAGATGGGTGGGGCAATTTTAGAAATTATTGTAATAATTTTGGAATTTATTAAATTGGACCTGCGTGTCCAGCCTATTACCTCTTTTCTCATTGTGTTTCTCTTCTCACCTATTCCCCTCAATGTAAATGAGGTTTCTTTAGAAGTGTAGTGTAACGGGTAGAAGTAAATACTTGTGCTAGCGGGAGAGAGGAAAGAGAGAGATTTGATCTAGGATCAATGTGTTAAGTATCCATCCGCATATCATTATTATTTATTTATACGCGCTTTATTATGTGTTTAGAATGCATGTTTAAAGGTGTATGATGATGAGACCTTAACAAAGATAATAAATTGGTTGCCAATTTGCACGCGAAAAACCCTAACAAAATATTAAGCGTTTTCCTTCCATTGAGTGATTCTTACTCAAGATCCAAGACTGGCATTGGCTTGTTGGCCAAAGTCAAGGCCTTTGTCCGTCGAGGATGTGTTTGAATCACGAGAGCTTTGTTCCATATTGGTGTCTTGTCCAAGTCGTGATTTGTTGGCCAGAGTCAAGATCACTTCTTGTCCATCGACATTGGTTACGAAGCTTTCCATGGTCAATGGGTTCCGCTTAACTGGGATCATTAAGTTTGTTGTGCTAAATCCAAGGCTTAATTGATTCAGAGGAAAATGTTAGGCAATATATTGGATATATTGGCATATATAAGATATATGTTTCGGACTTGGATGTCTACATACTGGATCTAGGAATTAGATTGGATCCAATTGATCTTAGAGATCTACCTAGTTAACTATTATACAATTTGTTGGCCAAAGTCAAGATTGTGTGTTATTTGACGGGATCCTAGCCCACTAGGAAACACGGTTTCCCGAGTACTCGACAGAGGGTTAGAGGCTCGCCGAAAAATAATGGGAAGCAAGAATTAAATTTGCAATATTCGTTTAGATACTTGCCATATGCGCTCAATCAAATATCATTCGTCAAATAAATTAAATGTTAGTTTGACTAATATTTAATGTTGTTTTAAATAAACAGTTGGACTGTATTCAAACTAATTCAATAAATAGTTGATTCTATAATTGGATTATAGTAATCAATATAATTGAATTTAATAAATTAAAAGGTATAGTTGATTATATAGTTGGACTATAGTAATCATTATATTAAATAGTACCTGACATCGTTGATTAAATAGTTGGACTATTAGAATCAAGATAAATTGAAAGATTATTGTTTAAAATATAATCCTAGGGAAATGTGTTTAAATAACTTTACTTTTCAAATTGGGAATATAATTTCAAGATAGTCCTGAAAACTAATAAGTTACCTTATTGGATAAAATAACATATTGGGCCTAAGCCCGGAGTTAAGCAAATAGTAGAGCATGATCTTTGGAAGATTCATGTAATGATAACTTTAGTGCTTAATCCATTATACTTGTCAAATAGACTCCTTAATTTCTTAATCAGAACTAAGGATTAGATCCCTAAAGTATGATAATGAAATTGAAGGATCTTCATAGATCTATTCTTAGATCTTAGAAGTATTAAATTACAATTATTGACTCTTGGAGAGTTCATGGCTATGCTCAATGAGCTAAAACCAAAGTTTGCAATAAGGCAAATAGCGCAAGGCGCACCTTACTTTGATATTCTAGAAACCCAAGGCTTGGCCAAAGGCTTCTAGAATGTGGAAAAAGGCAAAGGCAAAATCATTATAATCTTTTGGGAAGATAAATGACATATCCCAAGATGTCTGCTTAAACTGTGGCAAACGGGGTCACTGAAGTGTGACTGCTGTATGGACAAGGCAGACATGAAGGAATTGAAGACGGGCAAGGCTTTGACTTCAAATATATTTTTCATAAATATGTTCACTACTAGTATTAAAATTGGATTTTAAATACTTAATGTGATACATAAATATGCATTGATGTGCAGAATCTGCTATAAGTAGGATACTGACTTCAGATGAGATTAATCTGTGAGTCGGAAACAGGACGACAATCGCTGTTTTAACCGTAGATACATAAGTTTAGGAACTACCCTCGGGTACGTACTTAAATTAGGAAACTGTTATAATATAACTAGTTCGACTAGAAATATTATCTCTATATCGAGTATAACTCGTTGTGAGTATACCTTTATATTATAGAACACGAAAGTATTTTATTATATAAAGATGATATTGAGATATACACATTAGATGTGAATAACAATATTTATATTTTGAATATAAATAAATCTCAAACATATAACTTGATAAACAAGTAGCTCAAACTGATTTGATCAGATGAGACTAATTTGTGGCAGTTTTGTCTGGGACACATTAAACAAGACTCGTATATCCACACTTTCGAAGAGTGGATATTAAGACGGATTTGATTCTATTCAAATGATGTCTACGAATCTAGTTTATTGGGCAAAGTGCCTAAAATATATTTTACTTGGTAAAAGTGTAAGTGCCATCGATCTGTTAGCCCTCGTTCATAGTGACGTAAGTGGGCCCATATCTAGCTGGGCTATAGGTGGATATGGATGTTTCGTGACCTTTACGGATGTGGCATCTCGTTATGGTTTTGTGTTTCTTTTGAAACAAAAATCAGAAACTTTTAGAGTTTCGACACGAAATAGACGAATAGATCGGCTAAAGTATTAAAACATCACGGTTTGATCATGATGAAAATACTTAAGCAATAAGTTTCTAATATACTTGAATGAGTATAATATTCTTTCAATGAGGACTCCTCCCGAAACACGTCAGTTTGACGGTGTTTCCAAACGGAGAAACAGGATTTTGTTAAACATGATAAGGTTAATCATGAGTCGCTCTGAGCTACCATTTTCCTTCAACGGATAATCATTAACAGTGCAATACTTATTTTGAATAAGGTTCCATGAAAATCTGTTTGACAGACTTCATATTAGATATGAACAGGAAAGAAACCGAGCTTTATCATTCCTGATGATTTGGGAATGCTAGGCGTACGTTTAGATGATACCAAACCAGAACCCAAATTGGATAAGTGCCTAATTGTAGGTTATCATAGGGAAACAAAAGTATAGTACTTATACAACTCACTAAGAGAACAATGTTATTGTTGCTAACCATGTGGTTTTCCTAAGAGGAATACCGATATGCAGTGGTAAGTGGGAGGATAGTAAAACTCGATGAAAATCGGAGTAAAACTATTCAAGGCACCGAGTCTTTAATTGAACACAAACAGTTCATCAAGGATGAAACTGTACCAGTAATCTTTGAATACACAAGAACCGCGTAGGTCGGTGAGAGTCAGAAAAATAACTTGGGAGGTATGGGTTTCTGATCTCACCTCATAAAGATGTCAATCTTATTGAGGAAGACGAACTGACTACGTATGAGGAAGTGATACAAGGTATCGACTCCCTATTATGGAAAAGTGCCATGAGTCCGAAATGGATTCCATGTATATCAACTATGTTTGGGCACTAGTTGTTGTACTGGAAGGCATTGTGCCTATTGGGACTATATAAGTCTTCAAGGAAGACATACATGAAATATGACAACATACCAACGTACTAAGCTAGGCTTGTAGCGAAAAGGTATCGTTATCAACATAGTGTCGATTACGATGAAACCTTTTACCTGTTGCCATGATAAATCCATTTGGATAATGCTTGCTGATGCTGCATATTTCATTTATGAAATATGGCAACTGAACGGGAAAATCGCTTTCCTGAAAAAGGAAACCTTTTGGAGGATGTTTACAACATCCTGACGGTTTTGTCATATCAAAACTAGCAAACAAGGTTTGCAGGTTATTCGATCTATGTTTGGATTGAAGCAAGCATTAGGTTCTTGGAATTATCGTTTTGATGTAATCATAATAGTTTATGATTTAATTCAAAACGTAAATGATTCTTGTGTATATAAGAAGGTTAGTGGGAGCGCACTGATATTGTCTGTCCTATTAAATAATGATGATATGTCATTTCTTGGAAATGATATTCCCATATTACAATCGGTGAAAGTTTGGCTTTCATGAAAATTCTCCGTAGAATTCTTGGGAGAAACAACCTTTATTCTAGGAATAAAGATCTACTGGGATAGATTTAAAGTTATTAAAATTCTCCGAGAACTCGTACATTGAAAAATATACGTGACCTGGTGTCTCATACGCTTTGAGAATATGGAGTCACAATCGGGCCAATCCAGGTGATAGTCACTAGATTAATATTAAGAACATCCGTTAGTATCTTAGAGAACTAATGATGATGTCTTAATCTATGAAGAATGAGAACTTGAAGTGACTGGGATCACTGCTGCAAGTTTCCTAACTGATAAAAACAACGATACTATACAGTTTGAATAATGGAACAGTAAGCTGAAAATCTTCCAAGCAAGATACTGTTACCAAATAAATAATTAATGTGGGTTATTGTTGCAGCTGAGGCAGCAATAGAAGCCATCTGGGATAATAAATCTAATCAGATTAGATATAGTTCTGTTAGTAGCTGAGCTAGGCTACAGCGCAGGCTAAAGAATTAATGGTCTCATCAACGATCCAGATATATGCTTCGACTATTCATCTGATTCGTTTGGATCATACATCGTGGTGATGTGATGATCGTATAAATCGCATCAGACGATAATCTTGCAAATCCACTGACGAAAGCCTTTCCTCAGCAATTTGAGCGAACCGTACATAGTTCGGGTGTAAGACACTCGAGTGACTAGCTATAGGCCAAGTGAGAGATCATTGGACAATTATGACCCATAACATCACTATTTGTACAGATCATGGTGTTATTGTACAAATTATCTATGTGACAAAGGAGATTATTCTCTTATCATTTGTGATTAGATCACCTAGATGTATAAATGATAGGAGGTTCTTATGATTAGTTCCTGGATTGAGATGATATGAGACAATATCAATCCACGAAGATATAATCATTAAATATCAATAGTCAGAGTATTATCGAGATTAGACATTGATAAATGCGTAAAAGACTAGTATTACACTTGTGCGCGTTGTGAGGGCACAATAGCATAGTTCTCATATGTTTGGGTATTGGATACTTATGCAAGTGTAATAGGAGGTTGTGTTTTACTGATGGTATATAAAACAGCTTCGCTCTGGATAGACCCCCTCGGAATTCCGTTGGTAGTATGACTATATGTCTATGGAAGTCCGAAATCAGGGTAGGTGTATTTGGTCTTAACTCGAGACTTGTACCGCTAATAGTTACGATAATCAATATGCTTTGGTTTTGGTCATCCAGGGCTTTAACTGGTTCTTTGTACGCCTCTGCTGGGTATATTGAGAATCGTAGTGTATTGGGTGTGATGTCAAGACGGAAATATCACTCCAGTTATAGTGGAGATGATGTCACGTAGGATACGATACTAGTACTCTTTAAATGCTGCAACTATCGGGATATTATGACTAGGTCATGTATATCCGATTATAGAGACTAGTTACCAGACATCCGACATGTGCTCGTATGGGGCAGACACAATTCCAGCCCCAGGTCTAGCACGTGACATCCAAATTTGGATCGACATACACGATACTACGTATACTACGCCTGATATAGATCACTTATTCCTGTAAGCATGTTTCTGGAGAATTGGGTAGGCATGGCGCTTTGCTAGAAGCAAACCTTGTCTTGTAAATCGGTAAAACGTAGTACTAGGTACGTACGTATTCGGATAGTCCGATAACCGTATTTACTGTAAACATATCTGGGGATCTCATGGGTCACTTCCCGAAGATTCACCGATGATGTATGACTCGCACTTTATTAATCTGGGATTAATTAGATGAGAGAGAAAATTAATCTGAGATTAATTACGGAGATATTTTTTCTAGGATAAAATATTATTTAAAGAGAGAACGATTAATTTGGAATTAATCGATAAATTAATATATTTGATATATTAAACGAAATTGGATTTCGATGCGGAATTGAAATTAGATTTTAATTCGGGCAAATGAATTAATTTAGAATTAATTCGTTAGCGATGTGAATAGTAATTATGCTAGGCATGATTATTTAATTAAATTAGATTTAATTACGACGCAACGGAAAATTCATAAATTTGGAATTAGCAAACCCGAGCCCGGGAGTGTTTGCGAGCATATTCGCATTTCGAATTCGAGTGTAGCACGCAAGTCACATCAAACGTCAAATCATTAGTCACTTTGAGTGATGTGACAACTTGTCACTTGATTGATTGAATGATGTGACTTGATGGGAGTTGTTGGAAGCTTTTAAAGCTTGTACCTTGTTGACTTTTTGAAAGTTGTATATGGTATATGTTTAATTGATTTTTTGAATAACAATTAATCTAATACACAACCAACTCTCTCTCTTCTCTTTCCTCTCTTCTTCGTCACGCCCAAGGGGCTGTTCTTCCTTATGTTTACTGCCCAAAACCGTGACATGTAGGAGGACCAAGAGAGTGATTTTTGTGACAAAAATCACCAAGTGCTAGCACACCAAATGATGACATACAAAGGTGATAGGGAAACCAACTTGTGAGCATGGAATCACCACCCAAAAAGCTTAGAGCTTGGACCAAAAGTGGAGATCAAAAACACTGGACTGCCGTGAGCCTTGGAGCACTTCAAATGGCTTAAAAAGTTTTTGTTGTCCACCACATCACTCAACCGATCATTGTGAGTATTCCGCACCTCCTTGAACATATTCACATATTGTTTCAATGCTTGATTCAATCCTCGGGACTTAGAGATTTCCCAATAAGACTATCTTGGATTAGTAAGAGACATTATTGAATTAGAAAATCCCGGTCCTAATAAAATTATACTTTTTCAATGTGATTGGTACGATATATACAATGAGAAAAAAATGGAAAATAGTAGTTAAAATAATTCCTTACAACTGCTATGATATGGCTTTTGATAAAAAAATGGTGTTGATAATGAACCATATTCGGATGTTGGAGAGCCTAATTTAGTAGATTATTCCCATTATAGTATGGTTGATGCAGATGATGGGGAGATGTCATTAGTAAGTGTTGATATAGTTATATAGTGAAGCAATATTGTCCACCTAATGTCAATAAGTAGTCTGATATAAGTTTAAGCATCAGGAAAAAGCTCATAAACAAAGTGAAGGTTAAATACACTTGACTCCTAACTATTTTTATGTAAGAAAATGGTTATATAAATATTTATTGTTTAACATTTTTAATTATTTATATGTGATGTGATATAGGAAATGTTTGTGCTTCCTAAGAGTGCTAATATGGAGCGTGCTGTTTTGAGGGTTTTGATGAAGATGTATCGAAGTTGGTAATTTGGATTAAGGAGAGATTATTATCTGAAATACAAAACTGACAGTGAGTGTTTATGTCATTGTCCTCTTACAGTTGATTATAATTAGTGGAAATGGTTGGTGGAGCAATAGTGGGGAACACAAAAGTTTAGAGTAAGTTGATTGTCCATGGTATTCTTGGTTTCAAACTAGGTTCTGTTGCATGTAGAAGCCTATAAATTGGATTTCTACATGCAGCAGAACCCAGTTTATAGGCTTCTGCTGCAAGCAGAAATCAGAAATCTGGGTTTTATTGCATGCAGGAACCTAATTTTCTGGTTTCTGCTTGCAGTAGAAGCCCAAAAATTGGGTTTTTACGGCTGCAGAAGCCCAGGAAACTGATTTCTGCAGCTGTAAAAACTAGTTTCCTGGGTTTCTGCAGCATTTAGAGGGTTTCTACTTGCTGCGGAAACCCAGAAATTGGGTTTCTGCTGCATGCTAGGATCCTGCAACAAGTAGAAACCCAATTTCTAGGCTTCTGCAGCAGAAGAAACCCAGTTTCTGGGTTTCTGCATGCCGCATAAGCAAAGTTTCTAGGCTTCCGCTGTATACAGAAATCCTGAAACTGGATACCAAGTTATTTTCTATATTTATGAGAATTAAATTTTTATTTTCCTCACATTTTATTTTTATTGCTGCAGCATATTAGTGAATTGAATTATTCCAATCGGAAAAAACAAAAGATGCTTGCTTGCGTGGGTATTAAGTTTATTGCAAGAATTGCGAACAAAATGGTAAATTTTTATTATTGGTGTGTTATTTCATTTCTTTTATTTATAGTTTTTATTGTATTTTACATTGTCTTATCTAACTCATAGAGAAGCATGACAAGTACCCTAGAAAACATTGCAGAACCAACAGAGTATCTTAGACTTTTTTGCCAAAGAAAGAAAGAAAAAGGATGGAAGTTGGGTAAATAAAGAGGCTGAAGAAACTTATCAAAAGTTATGGGAATTGCATGAAACACAATTGCAATGCAATGAAGTTGACACACTTACAACCCAAAAGCCTTTCACAATTGTTCTTGGGCATAGATCAAGATACCAAAGAGGTACCTCTCCCTTTCAAAAGTATAAATCATGGAGGATAACAAAATCATCATAGTGTGATGAATGAAGAGATAACTACTCGAATTCAATCTGAGGT
Organism: Zanthoxylum bungeanum; assembly: GCA_019454045.1. NCBI lineage: Eukaryota > Viridiplantae > Streptophyta > Magnoliopsida > Sapindales > Rutaceae > Zanthoxylum > Zanthoxylum bungeanum. The sequence goes on from SKCR01037750.1 coordinate 61,645, forward strand.
TGAGGAGAAAATGACTAACTTTTGTCTAAAAAAAGAGGCTGAACTTCGAGTTGGACTTAGTACAGAGATAGAGGCCAAGTTGCGTGAGATCAAGTTGAAATGAAGAAAAAGTTGCAATGGTTGGTGAAAGAAGAGTTAACCTCTTCGCGGGAGAGTCATCATCCACCAGTAAGTAGTAAGATATTTATACAAAGCTATTTCTATATTCTTTTATTTTGATACCAATCATATTTATTGATACCATTTTGTTTATACAATACACAAAGTTGCATATAATTAAGAACAATCATTTAAATTACTTTATAATTAAATCAAGCAAGGTTTTGGATGCAGCTACAACCATGGTTTAGCTAACCCAAATTCTGCATGCTGTCTCACTGAAATTAACTAACTCAAGTTACATATTTTTTCCCATGAAGTAATTATTTTAAAAATGGAGACAAAAAAAAAAAGAAAAACATTAAAATGTACATGCTTACGCCATGTTTTGGGTTAGGTTCAAAGATATGATGATAACAAGTAAAGTATTGCGTATTTTTCACAATGTGTTTGATGTCACTAAAAAATTGGCTGGTTATAATTTTTTTCGGTGGAAAGTAAGACTAGCTTGTGGTTTATGTCTCTTGAAGAATCCCATTGATCACTCTCATTGGAAATCCATATTATATTTTTATTTTATCAATATGGTTACCCTCTGGTTCATCTTCTTGTGTTTTGCTAATTCTATATTCTTGTGTTTTGACATATTTGCTTAGTAAATTTACAGTCTGGTTCATCTTGTTCAAAGCCTGTTGATGAGAAGAAATCAGTCCCAAATGATGTTGGTCCAACTCAATGTGATATTGTAAGTTATGTTTTGATTAACAAAATGGCGAAAAATTCTTTAAAACATATTTGATTGTCATATTTATTTGTCATATTTGTAGGAGTTGTACACTTGTGAGATATGTACTATTGCGGTGAATGGCACACAAGAATATATGTCTTATATGGGTGGAGAGCGACGAGAGTAACATGCACTTTTTTTTAATTAAATATATTTGTGATGCCTATAACACTATTATAACGGAATTTACACTTATATTATACAGATCAAAAGATTTTGAATGGAGCAGTTGGAGGATCAACTCCAACGACAACTTTGCAGGGAAAAGTGAGTTGATATCAAATTTTAAGATTACAAAGTAAAGTAGTTTAGTTGTTAATTTTTTTTAACTTAACCTCAGGATGGTAAAGTTAGGAAGAAAAGACTGAAATCACAACGAATCGGTTTCAAATGATATGTTTCGATAACAGTTCTGTGACTTTTGTTTCATAAATATTTCATAAATATCAGGTAATTTGAAATACTGTTTCAAAATATCAACTCAAGTTGATTTTAATTTTATTTCTTGAATTTTTCTCAATTCTTCAGTTTTAATAATTTTTTTTTTACATATAATTAGTTTTTATTTATCTTTTGATATGAGATTAATATATGTGATATAATTATTTTCATATAAATGTAGGTAACTATTTTGTTGGTTCAAAAAGTAGTGGACAAATGAAAAGCTAGTTCATTCGATGAATGGTTTCGTTTCACCATATTTTCAAAGTCATTTTGGTATTTTGAATATAGAATGTAAGTTTAGATATGAGATGAAACCAATAACTTTTGATTTTTAAATTATAATTAGTTGGTCATTTGTCTCTTTTAATGTACGAATATAATATAATTTTTTACTTGTAAATACAAACATTCTATTTTATATATACTAATGTATTAAAATGTATATCTTAAATCATTTTACAATACAAAATATCGTATGGTGTGAACATATTTTGAAATATAATTACTCAAGGCACATTTTTTATATTTACCTAATTTCGTCACTAAAAATAATTACTTTTGGAGGCAAAAATGAATTTCCCAACTGAAAGTGATTTTTAGTGGCGAAATTTTTTTGCCACTGAAAGTCTACTTTAAGTGGCGAAAGAATAATTCACCACTAAAAATCACCTAAAAGTGCGACACAAAAGGTTTTAGTGGTGAAATCTTATTTCGCCACTAAAACCTTACCTTTAGTGGCGAATTAATGTCTATTTTTAGTGGGGAATAAATTTTCGCCACTAAAAGTCTGTTGTTAGTGGCGAAAATTTTAGACTTTTAGTGGCAAAACTTTCGCCACTAAAAGTCAATTTTGTTATAGTGTTAATTACTTGTCGCAACTTCTAAAAAAATTTCTAAACTTTTGGGCTCGCGTCACGACGCCAGTCCTATCCGCATCGTGATGCGCTTGTGCAAATTGATTGCACGTCTCTGCCTCATTCACGCCGCGATGCAAGCTGGCGCGTCACGATGCGCTCTCGATTCCAGGACCAGATTTTACTTCTCCAATATTTGCCCTAAATCTCATTTCATTTCCACACAATAACTTCAATACATCAAATACCATCATATAAAACTCCCCAACATCATATCACCTCTAAAAAAATCCCATCACCTTAATGCCCTAACTAATTTGAGATATGAAAATTTACCCAAACATGAACTTCCTAATTAAAAATCATTACTTTTCAAATTTCCACTAATCATCAACATACTAATATCATCAATCCATTAAAACTCAAAGCATCCAAGTTTGGTTCATTTCTTACTCACCTTAAATCTAAGCCTTTCTTCTCAAATGGGTTTCTCCATGTTTCTTCTTTTCCTTCTAGGGTTGTTTGGTGATAGTATTTCTTGATTTTTCTCCTTAGGGTTTTATTAAAAAAAAATGAAATTGCTCATTCTTCAACCTCTCAACCCCATGCCCAAAATGAGAAAGAAAGTGTCAATTTCTTTGTTACTTCATATTTTTACAATTTAAGAAGTTAGAAGATTTTTCTAGACATTTAGACAACACTTAGGCTTACAAATTGGGCCAAGTATAAGCATATGTATATTAAGCCCATCCTCTTTTTAATTATTGCAAGAGAGCTCAAGCTTAATTTAAGTTTGATTTAATAAAGAAAACAGGCACTCCTTAAATCTACACTTGGGCCCATTAATTATCAATAGGCCCATTAGGCCCAAAATGAGCAGGGTTCGCGGGGTTCAAAGTCGTCTTACTAATGGGTCATTACATGTTAGGTCTCGCAGTCCTTAATATCACTAAAAAAAGATGTAGGGGCATTATGTATCATTGTCTCCCTAATCCTGAATCTATACCTGCCATGTGCATAGGCTCTACTGAATCCGTTAATTCAAAAAAACAATAAATAAGGTATATTTATCAAATCAATTTAAATATCAAAAATCATTTTCAAATATTAATCTCATCGAAATTATATTTTGCTTACACTTATTCGAATTGCTAAGCAAACTCATTAGTCACATCGAACACCTAATTCAACTCAAACTGATATCTCGCTTGAGCTAACTCTGAAATCCAGAAATTATCATTCAAATCGTTTTGTTTTAGTAAATACGACATGCACCAAATGGTATAGAACTTTGCAAAATAATAAATAAAATCGATAATCAATCGAATTTCAAAGTTAAATCATATAAATCGTATATTCGCAAGCCATGATAGATAATAATTTAATCAAATAATTTTTTTAGAAAAGATAGTTACTTCGCTCACTAATTTAGGACTGATTAGAGAAAGCTTCACGGTGTTGACGGGTGCTGCGACTCCTGATGTGATGTATGATCAATTAAAGTCGTTAGAATAAGCGACGAAAAATATTTTTCATACAATGATTAAAATATGCTTTGCATGGGCATTTAAATTCAATTGAAAATTAACATACTTAGACTGCTTGTGAATTTTACCGAGTTCGATTTAAGGTTTTGGAGGTTAAGATATCAAAATTCAAAAGCTGCCCTAATGTAGAGAAATTCACTATATAACGACCTACTTCGAAACTCTGCTGTGCTTTACTGAGGATAGAATAATATCCTCAATTGTTCCCCTATGTGTCAAGATTATGTGAATTTTTACGGATCCTAATTTAGCTACCCGAAACTCAAGTAATAACGAATTTACTTCCCTCTGTTCAGATGCAGAAAGAATTAACTAGCATGCAGAGCTATCGAGTTTTGAAATTTCCTATCATTTCATCCTTAATAAAAAAAATTATGAATTTTTACTAGATTAATAATTAATAAGTCTAGTTTCAGTAGAATTTTACAGTTTCTCAATCGGACTCCTAAAACTCAAGTTATAAATAAAATACCAGAATTTGTCCAAAATACACTACATCAAACTCATTGCCCTATTTCATTAACTCACTGCCAAACTTTAACTATCAAACACATCCATAATTCCCATTTATTATAATAAAATAATAACACATCTTCAAGTTTGAAACACAACCCACTAACACCCTTAATCATAACATATCTATACAATTCCATAAACCCTCAAGATTGTCTAAAATATAGATTTCAATTTATAATACTTTCTTCTCCATATCAACACCTTACAACATTAGTAATCATACATCTCAACATACCAACATAACATAACACAATAACAACCTTAACCAATTCAAATAATGTTATTTACCTCAAGAGGAAGATGGTCTTGATTTAATTCAGCCTCCAAAGCTTGGGTTTACTTGATTTAGCTCTCCTTCTACTCACGAAAATGAAGATAATTTCAACCCATTTTCGTAGGAGCGAAGAGGGTTTTACCGCTATGCCTAAGATATTTCGTAGCCCGTCAAAAATACAAATAATCCATTGGGTGACTAACCATAGAATAATGGAGTCGCCACCCATTATGAAACATTGAGAATGATTTAAGGCCGCACCATACCCCTCGTATGGTTTGACATTAAATCCGTTTGGGTTCAAAATGGCCTTTACTAATGCCAGTATAATATTTACGCTCAAAAGAGATATTCCTATATCTTGTAATTGTTGGACAATTATGACCCATAGCGTCACTATTTGTAAAAGACATTGTGCTTTTCGTACAAATTAACTATGTGACAATGGAAATTGCTATTTTATCAGTTTTTTTTTAATTAGATTACTTAAATATATAAAAGATAAAAGTCCTTATGATTAGTTCCGGATTATAAGATATGAGACAGTATCAATCCACTAAAGGTTTAATCGTTAAATATCCCTAGTCGTAGTATTATCGAGACTGGACATCGATAATACGGAATAGACTAGTATTGCACTTGTGCGTATTATGGAAGCGTAACGACATAGTTCTCATATATTTGGGTATTGGATACTCACGCAAATGTAATGAGGGGTTTTGTTTACCCATGGTACGGAAACGGATTCGCTCTGGATAGACCCCTCAGAATCCCATTGGTAGTATGACTATGTGTCTATGGGAATCCGAATCAAGGTAGATGTATTTGGTCTTAACCTGAGACTTACATCGCTAATACTTATGACAATCAATACGCTTTGGTTTTGGTCGTCCGGGGCTTTAACAGGTTCTGTGTACGCCTCTATTGGGTTTATTGAGAATCATGGTGTATTGGGTGTGATGTCAAGATGGAAGTATCACTTCAGTCATATAGAGATGATGATCATGCAGGGATACAGAACTAGTACTCTCATATGTTGTAACTAGCGGGATAATATGACAAGGTCATGATTATCCGATTAAAGAGACTAGTTGCTTGTGATCCGATATATGCTTCGTACGGGGCATACACTAATCTAGCCATAGGCCTTGCATGTGAAATCCGATACTGGATCGCAATACGTAATGCTACGTATACTACTCATGACATAGATTATATATTCCTTAAAGAATATTTCTGGAGAATTGGGTAGGCACGACGCTTTGCTAGAAGCCAACCATGTCTTGTAAATCGGTAAGAACGTGGTACGAGGTACGCACGTATTCGGATAGTCCGATTACCAGATTCACTGCCAACATATCCATGGATCTCATGGGTCGCTCCCCGAAGATTCACCGGTGATGTATGACTCGAACAGAATTAATCTGGGATTATGAGAGAGAGAAAATTAATATGGGATTAATTACGGTAAGAATTTATCTGGGATAAAATTCAATTAAAAGAGAGAGAACGATTAATTTGGAATTAATCGATTAAATAATATATTCGATATATTAAATGAAATAATATTTCATAACGATATTAAAATTGGATTTTAATTAGGGCAAACGAATTAATTTAGAATTAATTCTAATTCGTGAGCGACTTTAATAGTAATTTTACAAGGCCTAATTATTTAATTAAATTTGATTTAAGTAAGTGGCAATGGAAAATTCGTTAATTCGGAATTAACAAACCCGAGTCCCGAATGTGTTTACGAACCCACTTGGATTTTGAATTAAAGTGGGGCCCACACCTAATCACATCACTAGTCAACTTTATCAACTTTTTGTTGATAGAAGTTGGTGGGATTTTTGGTTGCTTGAAAATTACACAATCTTGATTTATGAATGACATTTACCTAATTTTTAATTTGGTAAATGGTAATTGTTTGTTGAAAATGATATACAAAATATACAAAATCAAAAACAACTCTCACTCTATTTTTCCTCTCAATTGCCGTGAACATCTCATTCTAAGATAGAAATTATGTTACAATTTTTCTTCTTTGTTAGCACATTAAGGAGTCATCCAAGGTGATAGGGAAACCATTCCCAAGAGTTTGGAATTCTTTCATCAAGCTTGGAGCTCAACCATACAAATCAAAGAGGAGTTTGGAGCACTTCTAAAGGAGCAAAATTTTTGTTCTTAACACATCCGCATAACCGATCATTGTAAGTATTTTTCCGCATTCTTACTTTGAGTATTCACATGTTTTATGCCTAATTGATCTTGGAATTGTTCTTAGAGAACCTAACAATAATGTAATCACATGCAATATTGTTTATAAAACACACATTTTAGTGCAAACAGAAAACACGATAAATAAAAGAAATGAAGTTTAAGTGAGAAAAAAGATATTACAACAATAAATAAACAAGCTGAAATAGGCTAAAGCCTGTATTAGGTGGAAATTATAAGAAACTAATTTCTATCTAGGTCCAGTCATATATGATCACATCATACAAGGTGCCTCCATTGTCATATCTCCATATCGACAATGCCGGATCTAGGTCGCCATACAATTATAGAATGGACCACAGTTATAGATAAACCATAAATAAAGTACCCGATTTGTTTGCTCTCGATAGACAATTTTAGATTACTAACTTCAGACTTAAATCCTCTTATATATGAAACTCATACACTAAGTCTGAAGACACATGAGTAATATAGGGTAAACATGACAATATCAATATGCGATATTAAACAAACACTTTGATAAATGACGAATGCATCATTTTATTTCATAAAATATAATACTGTTTACATTACATGATGCTATTAGACATATATCCCAATAATTATTTCATGTAAAAACTATATTCAATCAAATGCAAATAGTAACTCAATAAAATACCTCAACTACACTATACAAATACATTACTATGTATGATTGACTGATCCTAGTGATAGCAGTGGCACCTCCTCACTTTGATTTATGTCTCCGGATCATAATGGCTCATTAGATACTACCTGTAAAATATATGGAGTGGGAGTGAGTTCTAAAAAACCCAGCAAGTTGTGCAAAAAAGAAACAATAAAAAGATTTAAAATTTATAACAATAATAACTAAGTAAAACCATACTTTGCTGGAAATATAAGTGTAGGACACAGAAATCGGCGACGCTGTTCCAGGCTTGCGGCCTAGTTGGGAGTACGGAATAGCCCGTGGGGGAACTAAACCAGAGAAATAACATGGAGTCGCCACTCGGTGTGAACCGGGAAAATGCAAACTGTTGGGTTCGGAATGGTCCCTTACTTATGCCACTTGTAATGATATGATTTGTGCAATGAATTAACCGAATCTATGCAACATATATGCTCAAGGGTAACTTATATCTAGTTTGCATTCATAAAAATAAATCATATGTCTAAGTTTACATGCTTAGAAAATAATTCATTATAACGACAAACATACAATTTCATAGGCACATTATATTCATGGATATGGAAACACAAGTAAGTAACAATTACACAAGCATGCATAAAAGTAAAACAGAATAACGACAAACACATAATTTCATAAACACATTGTACTTGCGCATATGGAAACACAAGTAAATAATAATTACACAAGTATGCATAAAATTAAAACGGAATAACGATAAACATATAATTTCATAAACACATTGTACTTACGCATACGGAAACAGAAGTAAATAACAATTACACAAGCATGCATAATGAAGAGAAGCAATTAGATGCAAAATACAAAGAGATGATTAAAAAGGCAATGAGATGATTAAAAAGACAATTATATATTGAAATAAACGTGTAATGATACGATATAGAAACGCAAATAACGGAATAATAAATGGCGCGACAAAGTGTTGCGGTAAAGGTAGCCTTTTAAGCTTTTCTTCCCTCAAATAGAGAACCTTTATACCAACGTAATAAGTCCATGCGCGTTACATTATGATGCATGATTAAACAAGGAGATGGCATACAACAAGCAAATAACGGAATAATAAAAGGCGCGGCAGAACGTCGTGGCAAAGGTAGCCCTTAGGCTTTTGATCCCTCGAAATGGAGGACCTTTAATCCAACTTGATTTGCCCATGCACATGACATTACAATGCATAGAAATAAAGACAACAATATGGGACTTCGTATGCTCGATTGAACATATCTCACATTCAACCAAACATACTTCGTCCGACGCGGTAAAGTACTGTCGTAAAGGTAGTCTTTTAGACTTTTCTTCTCTCAAATAGAGGACCTTTAGACCAATATACTAAGCCCATGCGCACTATATCATCAACACATAAATAGATAACTTGCAGAAAATAAATGGTGGAATATTAAAAGGCGCGGCAAAGTATTGTCGTAAATGTAGTCTTTTGGACTTTTATTTTCTCAAATAGAGAACCTTTAGACCAATATATACTAAGCTCATTCGCATCACATCACAATGCGTATAAGATAAAGACAACAATATGAGACTTCGTGTGCTCGATTGAACATATCTCGCATTCAACCAAACATACTTCGTCTGGCGCGGCAAAATACTATCGTAAAGGTAGTCTTTTAGACTTTTCTTCTCTCAAATAGAGGACCTTTAGACCAACATACTAAGCCCATGCGCACTATATCATCATTACAGAAGCAAATAACATACGTAAATTAAATGGCGGAATATAAAATACGGATAATAAATACACAAGATAAAATAAAGCAAAATATGTCCCGTTTACTCAAGTGGTACGTAGAGTTGTCTCCCAAGTACAGACCGCACTACCGTCCATTCGGATTCGGCTACGGAATTTACGTATGGGTTTCTATCCTATATACCATGAGAGATGACACATTTTCCATTCATTTAAGGGCCACAACACATATTAACCAACGACTCTCATGCGAAAAAAATTCAATAAACAATTAAAATATGAGTAAAAAATAAATAAGAAAGGTGCCCTCAGGTCTAACCTTTTATATCGACTCTCGGACGTGCATTTCACGGTGGTCGGAAGGGCTAAAACTCCGCAACTCTTCTGGTTCGCTGGTTCACGTCTTTCCTCACTGTTTCACTGCTCGGGCTACTGTTTTCACTCCGTTTTGCTGTTGTTTTGTGCGGCAATTTAAGGGTTTTCAAGTGCAGTTTTTGTTCACTATTTTTGGTGATTTAGGCTGCTGTTTGGGGGTGATTTTTTTAGATCACTGCAGTGCATTTTCAGGGGTGATTTTTGGTGGTTGTAGGGACTGTTTGAGGCAGAATTTTTGATGTTCAGGGGATATTTTTCAGTGCAGTTTTTGTTCAGAACAGTGCAGTTTTTTTTGGTGGTGTTAGGGAGGATTTTAGGACTATTTTGTTTGCAGTTTTGGTGGCGCTAGAGGACTATTTTTAGGGTATTTTCTGTGGTAAACTGGACAATTTTACAGGGTATTCTCACGGTAAACATTGGTAGTTTTTTGGGTATAATGTGCGGTAGTTACTAGTAGTGCAGTGGGGCTGTTCGATGATGCAGTGGGGCAGTGATATGAGGCTGTTCAGTGATTCAGTGGGTGCAGTTTACGGTGGTGAATGGTAGTGAGGGGAGCGGCTGAACTGGGCAGTGTGTAGGGGGTGTGTGTGTTCGGTTTTAGGCAGTGAAGGGAGGGCTTTATGCGGTGGAATAAGGAACTGCTTTTGGGGGAGTATTTTGGTTGCTAGAGTGAGGGAGAAGGAGAATTATTTCTTACTTGTTGCTTGAGGTTGGGCGTGAATGCTAGGAGGGGTGAAGGGTTGAATTTTTGTTTCTTTTATAGACAAAGGCTAGGGTTAATCTTGTTTGAAAAGGAATGAGATTTGTTAATTAAAGGGATACCATTTAATTAGTATTTCATAAGGAAAACATCTTTTTAATTGGGGACAAGATTTGGCTTGTTTTGGAAGGTCATATATTTGATTTATTTTAATTAGGTATGTAATTATTTAGATTTTATTTGATTTGTTTTAATTTTCCATGTGTTAAATATGTGTTTTATTATTTTGGATGAGGTTTATTGGGCTTGGCTTTGTGGGCTAGGTGGGTGTGTGGGCTTGATGTGTATTTCAAGGGTTTTGGGCTAAGGTTAAATGGTTTACAGGGGTTTGGGGCTAAAGGTGTTTTAAAACGGAGGTCCAACAAGCGAGCCAGAAGCTAAACAAGCGAACTAAATCCAAAAAAAATGCCAATTCCTGACTTTTCCCTTCCGACGTCCGTTCCCAATGACTTCCGTGACTTAAAAGGTAGTGTCTCCAAATGAGACTCATCATAGGGACTTATATGTAAAAATACAGTGCCTACAGTCGCCCCCACTTTGATGGGACTTGTGCAGTGTGTGACAATGACAATCCTATCAAAGTTATGCAATGTATTTTTACTTATCTGGCTCGCCAGCTGCCACTTGACTTGCTTGCTGCTTCGAGCTGAGTTGATGATACAGTGGACATCGATCTTGGGACGCATCCCAATAACTACAACCGACAACGGGGTACTCGACCCTGAGACGTATCCCAAAACTAATGATGAAGGGGGCAGACGACCCTGGGATGCATCCCGATAACTGTAACCGACAACGGAGGCCTCGACCTTGGGACGCATACCGATAACGTTGACAATGTGGGTCACGACCCTGGGACGTATCCTAAAACTGCTAATGAAGTGGGTCACGACCCTGGGACATATCCCTAAAAAAGTTGATGACGTGGGTCACGACCCCAGGACGCATCCCCGAAACTACTGATGATGTGGGCCACGACCCTGGGATTTATCCCCGTAACTGATACTGATGATGATGTGGGCCTCAACCCTGAATCTGTGGTGGATGCTGATGTGGGCCTCGCCCCCTAGATATGATATTGATGCTGATATAGGCCTCACCTCATGGGACTCATCCCCAAAACTGATACTGTATTGTCGCTGCTTCTGCTTAGCTCATTTTTGCCGCTTTCTATTTTCTTCTTCGAAACCTGCGAATACAAACAAACACAAAAGAGTTCAAAATATGTTACGTGTATGCATGCATGAGTGAGTTTCCTATCCTGTCGGGTTAGGTCTTCCGCCAACTCTCTTGGTGACTGCTCAGTCTTCTCTTCCTCAGGCAAAGTACTGCTTCAATCTATCCACATTGATTGGTTCGGTGAACTCATTTCCTTCCAAGTCTGACAGTCTTACTGCCCCATTTCCCATTACTTTCCGAACTATGTAAGGTCCTTCCCAGTTAGGTCTGAACTTTCCTCCAAGATCTGTGGTCGACGGCCTGGACTGCTTAAGTACCAAATCACCCTTTCTGATCTTAGTATGTTGCACCTTCTTATTGAATGATCGGGCCAGCCTTTTCTGATAAATCTTCATGTGATGCAAGGACTTCATTCTCTTCTCATCGAGTAATGCCAACTGCTCAAATCTCTATGAGAACCATTCTTATTCCGGTAACTCTGTCTCTTCTAATACTCTCATGGACTGTATCTTAACTTCCACTAGCAGTACAGCTTCCATTCATAGACCAAAGAGTAAGGTGTGGCTCATGTTGCTATTCTCACTAATGTTCTGTAGCCCCACAAGGCGTACGGTAGTTTGTCGGCCTAATCCCTGCAGTTCTCTGTCATCTTGGCCAATATCATTTTTATTGTCTTATTAGCTGCCTCGACTGCCCCATTTACTTGCGGCCTGTAAGGTGATGACTTGTGATGTCTAATCCCGTATCTCTGTAGCATCGCCTTTATTTCTTCTTGAAACTGAACTCCGTTGTCTGTCACCACATGATGCGGTATCCCGTACCGACAAATGAGATTTTGAGCTATGAACTTTGCCATCTGCTTTTCTGTAACATTGCGGAATGATTCGACTTTCACCCACTTGAGAAGTAGTCTACTGCCACTACTATAAAGTGATGCCCATTCGATGCATTTAGTCGAATCTCTCCGATAATATCAATTCCCCATGCTGAGAAAGGCCACGGCTCTGACAGCCCATGCAACTCTGTGTGCGGTAGATGATTCAAATTATCGTGCGCTTGACAATCATGACAGTGCTTTACCAGATTCGCACAGTCTGTCTCCATTGTCAACCAATAGAAGCCTTGTCTTATAATTTTGCGGGTCAAGTTCAACCCATTCATGTGCGGTCCACATACCCCGGCATGTATTTCTTTGATTATCTTCTGAGCCTCTTCTTTTCTCAAACACTTCAGCTGAATACCATTTGCTTGCCTTTTGTATAGTTCCCCTTTCAAAATCACATACTGAGAAGCTAACTTCTAAATAGCTATCTTGTCTTTTCTGCCTGCTCCCTCCGGGAGTTCCCCGTGTTACAGATACCTCTGAATGTCATGATACCAAGGTTTACCATCGTCGATCTCCACTTCCAGAACTCTTTCTATCTCATAAATGTGTCTGTTGCTGTTGTCAGTACCAATGGTCTCATCACTAACTTCTCAGGATTTTCCCAAGTCGCTGCAAGTGTAGCCAATGCGTCTGCCATCCGATTCTCTTCTCGCGGCAAGTGTTGAAACTTACAATCGAGGATAGCTTGTGTCAACTTTCTGAGGTGAAATGGGTAAGGTTTCAATCATTCTTCCTTCAATTCCCATTCTTCCTGCATCTATCGGATTACCAACATCGAATCTCCATAGACCTCCATGCTCTCAGCCTTCAAGGCTATCAGTGCAGTCAACATAAAAGCACATGCTTCATACTCAGCCATGTTATTAGTCACTCCGAATGTAAATCTCTTGGCCAAAGGCAAGGTTTCTCCTTCGGGGGTCACTATCACGATCCCGATCCCGGCCTCTTTGTAATTTACTGCTCCGTCGAAATGCATCTTCCACCCTTGAATTGTTATTGCTTGGATCTCTTCATCTGGGAATTCAAACTTATATTGATCCCCTTCAATAGGTTGCAATGCCAGGAACTCTGCTACGGCTCGCCCTTTGATTACTTTGGAGGTGAGATACTCAATGTCGAACTCTGTTATTAACACTAGCCATCTGCCCAACTTCCCCACTAGCGAAGGCACTGAATGTAGATTCTTCAAGGGATTTTCTTTGGCTACCACCTGGATCTGGTAAGGCTGAAAGTAATGGCGAAGTTTTCCGGACGCTCATACCACTGCCAAACAGATCTTCTCTACCTTTCGATAACGGGCTTCATACGGAATCATCTTCTTACTGAGATAGTAAACTGCATGCTCTACCCCTGTCTCATCTGCCTGTACCATCATCGCCCCCAGTGCTTCTGATTCTATGGCCAAATACAATATCAAGGTCTGCCCGATCTCGGAGGTTTTAATATAGAAGGCATTACCAAGTATTCTCTAATCTTGTCGAAGGCTGCTTGACATTGCTCATTCCATTTCACTAGCTGATCCTTTCTCAATAGTTTGAATATAAGCTCACATGCTGATGTCAACTTGGCGATGAACCGACTGATTTACTGAATTTTCCTGAGGAATACTCTAACTTCCTTCTCAGTCTTTGGTGTTGGCATCTCTGTGATTACTTTGATCTTCTCATAGTCTACCTATATTCCTCCCATTCCTACTGTATGTCCCAGTAATTTTCCTGATGTTACCCCAAACACACATTTCTTGGGATTCACCCGCAGATTGTATTTGTCAACCCTCTAAAGGAATTTCTCCAGTGCTTCTACATGCCCAATTCTTGTCTCTGATTTCACCATCATATCATCCACATATACTTCAATCTCTTTGTGCATCAAGTCATGGAATAGTGTGGTGGCCATCCTCTGATAAGTAGCTCCTACATTCTTGAGCCCAAATGGCATTACCTTATAATAGTAAGTGCCCCACTCAGTGACAAATATAGTCTTGTGCTTGTCTTCTTCAGAAATGAGAACCTGATTGTATCCTGAAAATCCGTCTACAAATGAATACATAGCAGATAAAGCCGCACTATCAACTAGTACGTCTAAATACGGTAGAGGAAAATCATCTTTCAGGTAAGCCTTGTTAAGATCTCGGTAATCCACACACATTCTGACCTTCCCGTCTTTCTTTGGCACCGTCACAATAATTGCCAACCATTCAGGATATTTCACTACTTCCAGGAACCCCGCATCTATCTATTTCTTGACTTCCTCTCTGACTTTCTCGGCCCACTCAGGTCTTATCCGTCGGAGTTTCTGTTTCACTGGCCTCATGTTCAGATAAGTTGGTATTGTATGCTGGGCGATGCTTCTGTCTACTCCAGGCATGTCCTCATAGGACCACGCAAACACTTTAGCATATCTGACCAATACTTCTTCTAGTTTCTCCCGCTCTTCAACGGTAACCTCACTTGCAATCAGAATTTCCTTAGGACTCTCAGGTGTGCCAAGGTTAAATGCATTCATTTTGGTGGAGCTGATATCAAATATACTCGAGTCATGCAAATTAAAAGGAAGAGACTCAGGCAAGTAAGCAAGTTGATTGTCTTTATTACTAGCAAATGTGGGAGTACACTCAAATATATCAGGAAGATAAATGTCTTCATCTACAGACACTTCATTCTCCGCAACCAGGTTTTTCTCAGCCTCTTTATTCTCCTCGAGAGTCAGGCTCTCCAACTTCATCAGTTCTTCTTCCCATTTCTCTTCTTCCTTCTTCGCAACTTCTTCCATCAACGGCTTCTCACTCAGCATATCTTGGAAGATCTCAAATCTGGGTACTATAATCCCATTAACTTCCACTGGTTCGGGCTCTCTTTGGTACCCCGAAGCCTTTACAAAGAATTGTTGGATAATTATGACCCATAGCGTCACTATTTGTACAGATCATGGTGTTGTTGTACAAATTAACTATGATACAAAGGAAATTGCTCTTTTATCATTTATGATTAGATCACCTAGATATATAAATGATGAAAGGTCCTTATGATTAGTTCCTGGATTGAGATGATATGAGACAGCATCAATCCACGAAGGTTTAATCATTAAATATCCCTAGTCATAGTATTATCGAGATTGGACATCGATAATGCGGAATAGACTAGTATTACACTTATGCATGTTGTGAGGACATAACACTATAGTTCTCATATATTTGGGTATTGGATACTCATGAAAGTTTAATAGGAGGTTGTTTTTTACCGATGGTACGGAAAACAGCTTCACTCTGGATAGACCCCTTCGGAATTCCATTGGTAGTATAACTATATGTCTATGGAAGTCCGAATTCAGGGTAGGTGTATTTGGTCTTAACCTGAGACTTGCACCGCTAATACTTGCGACAATCAATATACTTTGGTCTTGGTCGTCCAGGGCTTTAACCGGTTCTGTGTACGCCTCTTCTGGGTATATTGAGAATCTTAGTGTATTAGGTGTGATGTCAAGAAGTAAGTATCACTTCAGTTATAGTGGAGATGATGATCACGTAGGGTACGTAACTTGTTCTCTTATATGCTGCAGCTATCGGGATATTGTGACTAGGTCATGTATATCCGATTAAAGAGACTAGTTACCAGACATCCGATATATGCTTCGTACGGGGCATACACATTTCCAGCCCCAGGCCTAGCACGTGAACATCCGATACTGGATCGACATACACAATACTACGTATACTACGCCTGATATAGATCGTTTATTCCTGCAAGTATATTTATGGAGAATTGAGTAGGCATGGCGCTTTGCTAGAAGCCAACCTTGTCTTGTAAATCGGTAAATATGTAGTACTAGGTACGTACGTATTCGGATAGTCCGATAACCGTATTTACTGCCAACATATCCGGGGATCTCATAGGTCGCTTCCCGAAGATTCATCGATGACGTATGACTCGCACTTTATTAATTTGGGATTAATTGGATGAGAGAGAAAATTAATCTGGGATTAATTACGAAGATATTTTATCTAGGACAAAATATTAATTAGAGAGAGAGAACGATTAATTTGGAATTAATCGATAAATTAATATATTCGATATATTAAACGAAATTAGATTTCGATGCGGAATTAAAATTAGATTTTAATTCAGGCGAACGAATTAATTTAGAATTAATTCATTAGTGATGTGAATAGTAATAATGCTAGGCATGATTATTTAATTAAATTAGATTTAATTACGATGCAACGGAAAATTCGTTAATTCAGAATTAACAAACCGAGCCCGGGAGTGTTTGTGAGCACATTCGCATTTCGAATTTGAGTGCGACACGTAAATCACATCAAGCGTCAAATCGCAAGTCATATCTAGCGTCACATCATTCGTCAATCAAGTGATAGATGTCTTTCACTTTGAGTGATTGACATCAGTCACTATTCATGAGTGATGTGACTTGATGGAAGTGGTTGGAAAGCTTTTTGAAAGCTTGAATGACATATATTGTTATTTTAATAATTTGTATATGTTTATTTTGATGTTTGAAATTAAATAAAGTGCATTAGATACACTTTATGCCAAACACCAACCAAGACTTCTTCGTCATCTCCTCTCACTACCCATTCGGCCAAGGGCCTAAAATCCTATCAAGTTTTCTTTCATGGCCGAAAATGCTAGGAAGGAAGATAATGATTTTTGTGGCAAAAATTACGGAGTGTTAGCACAGATTAAGAGTCGTATGAAGGTGATAAGGAAACCCACATGTGAGCTTGGAATCGCCATTGTTGAAGCTTGGAGCTTGGAGCAACAATGGAGGACAACACCATGCTCTGGCCGAGAGCTTCTTCCACCTTGGAGGAAAAGAATTTTCTTCGTAGCATCCAATCTGTTCATTGTGAGTATGATTCCGCCATTCTCATTTGTGTATTCACATGTATTTCATTACTTGATTTGATCATTGGGCTTAATAGAAACCCAACAATGGTATCTTGAGCCATTTTGAGTATGAAATGAGATTATGGTAAAATTTGGGTAAAATTGATTTGAGCAGGTTTTGATGAAATTGATTGTTAATATATGCTTGAATGATGATAACATGGTGTTATGCATTGTCAATTTGATGAATTTTGAATTGGACAAATTTTCCCCAAATACATTAGCTTGGCCGAATGTGTGTGATTGCCCTAGGTCATGGTATTTTATGATTTTGATCATTGGATGAGTTGGAATCATGTTGGGAATGTTGATTTAGGATTTAATTGGATTGAATTCAGAATCGATTTGAAAAACCCTACTATTGCTGTGGACTTGATGCATGGAAAATGAGTTGATTTTGATTCAAATGTGTTGGACATGTGATGATGATAATGATCATAATTAATTAGGTTAATTGATGTTTCGGAAATGTTAAATTGATTAAATAATTATGGCTTTATATTTAGGTTAATTGGATTATGAAATTTGGAATTTGGTAATTTAATTAATTGGGCTTAAATTGGATTTGGGCTTTAAAAGTTGTAATTGGGCTTAATAGGCTTGGTTGGGCCAAGTTTGGTTTAGGCTAATTGATTGGATCCAATTGGACCTAAAACCATATCCATAAAGTCCAATTATGAATAATTGGCCTTTAAAGTTTAATTGGGCCTAATGGGCCGAAATTGATATCTAGGCTTATGGGGTTACTCCTTGATTGGGCATTGGTTGCCGAAGCCCATGCCTTAAGAAATTAATTGAAAGCCCATTGGACTTTAATTAAACGACATTGGATATTTATTGGGCTTTGAGACCCGTAACGATTAGATTTAGAATCTAAGTTGTAAAGGTTCGTTAATAAAGTATAACATTTAATTTGAAATTAAATTGTGAATTAGTATTAAATACAAGTTAAATTGGATTTAATGTTGTAGTTTAATTTAATTCAAGAATTCATGCTTTGAGTACTTATTCGCAAAATGAGTTTGACTCGCGCAAAATCAAATCGTTGTTTGAACATTGGATGGTCATTAATATTCAGATTAATTAATTGGATTAGATTGATTGATAACATGCTTATGTGAATACTTGATTGCGATGCATGAATAATGTATATCAGATGGATATTAGATGGGTGAGGCAATTTTAGAAATTATTTTAATAAATTTGGAATTTATTAATTGGACCTGCGTGTCCATCCTATTACCTCCTTACTCTGTGTATTTCTCTTCTCACCTATTCCCCTTAATGTAAATGAGGTTTCTTTAGAAGTGTTATGTAATTGCGTAGAAGAAATACTTGTGCTAGCGGGAGAGAGGAAATGGAGAGATTTGTTCTAGGAACAATGTTTAAATATCCATCCCCATATCATTATTATATTTACTTACGCGCTTTATTATGTATTTAGAATGCATGTATAAGGGTGTATGATGATGAGAACTTAACAAAGATAATAAATTGGTTGCCAATTTGCACGCGAAAAACCTTCAAACAATATTAAGCGTTTCTCCTTCCATTGAGTGATTCTTACTCAAGATCCAAGACTGGCATTGGTTTGTTGGCCAAAGTCAAGACCTTTTTCCGTCGCAGATGTAGGGAACGCTTTCCCTCGCGCAGCGGAAGATGTAGGCCCACGGAACGAACTTGAAAATTTTTCTGCTCTCCCTTGCTTTGGCCGAATGACACCAGAGGGTGTAATGAAATTTTGCTTCTGTTTTGGACAAGATTTCAGCCCCGAAACAGTCCTCGAATAGCCCCTTGAACTGCAGTGAAATAGCGGACTGTTTTGTACCAGTTACACGTACAAACAGCACCCAAAATAGTTCAGTTTTTGCGTGAACTGCTGTGTGATTTCAGATCTTATTTTTCAGTTAAAATCAATCCTAACACAGCCCTAAAATTACCCCAAAGTGTTTCCCAAAAACCCGAATGAAAATCAAACAAAACCGAACTCCAAAATTGGCTTTGTGCGTGCGGCATGGGGGTTTTATTTTACCCACTATCGTGACTTGTAGATGAAGGGGAGAAGGGTTTTTCCAACTTCACAAGGTCTTCCTAGCTATGTCTCGTTACAAACGGAAGGTAGTGTGGGCTACGCTCATAAATTAATCTTTAAACGGTTTAGACATTAAGATCACACACGAAAATAATTTCAGGTTCTTCAATAATGTTTCTCAACTCTTGAGAGCTTGAAGAAGAGATTGAGGCTAGGGTTTTCTAAAGACTAGATCTCAAAAAGAAAAATATAATTTTTCTTTTATACTTTGGGTAATTTGTTTAATAAAACAAATCAACCATTAGTCTCCCATACTCTATGAATTTCGGCCAGGGCAAGGAATCCTTGTTTGATTTTGCTTCCAAAATAAACAAATCCTATTCCTTACACAAGGAGGAATTCGGCCATGGTAGGTAATTAGGATTTTATTTTGTTTCTCAAACAACTAAATCCTATTCCTTATCCAACAAGGAATTCTACCATGGTGATGATTTTTGTTTCCAAAAATAATTCTTAGCCTTATTAAATTGTATCATATATAATTCAATGTTCTAATTTTAATAATTATCATATAATTATTACTACCTTACATTAACTTTTAATGTATAGTCTCAAGTGTGATGTAATTAATATTATTAATCATATTAATAATAATTATTCTTTGTGAGTATATAATTGGACTGTCCAATTATATTAACTCCGCTAAAGTATATCGAGCTAGCACGGGGACCAAGTGGACCTACGGTTTCGAGCTCTAATAATCTCGAAATATTAATTAAGCTCTTAATTAAATATTCCGAATTATTAACTCCGGGTTATTCCACTAAAAATCCGAAGTTGCACTCTCGTTGCCGTAGATGAAATATTAATCCGAACCAAGTCGGTGTCCACCGATATAGTCATTGCAAACGAATTGATCCTTCACGAGTATCTCATAATTAGAGCGGGGTCATAATGTCCGTTATACCCTTCTAATTATTTTTTACCTTAAGTACCATTGATTCTCTAATGAACGATTTATTCATAACTATTATGAATATTAATCTTTCTATTCATAACAGAAAGACTTGAGTGCTCAAATCGTTCAAGTACCGAATCAACCCTTAAGAAAGATACTCATCTTCTTCTCGCAAGAAGGAGTGAATTCCATGTCTATGTAAAATGTTCCCAGCTACAAAACAAATGCCTCTATTCTCATGTCTCTACATGAACGATCCGGATTAAGATCGTCATACAAATATAGAATGGACCGCAGCAATAGATAAACCGCAAACAAAATACACGGTTTGTTTGCTCTCTATTGACTATTTAAGATCACTAACTTCAGACTTGAATCCTCTGATGTATGACACTCATACACTAAGTCTGAAGGTACATAAGTAATCTACGGTATTTACAAAGATATAATATGCGAAAATTAAACAAACAATTTGATAAATGAATAATGCATCTTTTTATTTCAAAAGGACATGAAACCGTTTACATCACATATAGCTCTAGGGCATACATCCCAACAATCTCCCACTTGCACTAGAGCAATTGAGACATGTCACGTAATCCTAGACCATCTAGGTGAACCTCAAACACTTTAGCTGGCAAGGTCTTTGTAAACGGATCAGCAAGGTTCTCTGCGGATGTAATCTTTGTGACGTTACGTTCCCTCTCTGCACTATCACCCTGATGAGATGATATTTCCTCTCTATATGCTTTCCCCTCTTGTGGCTTCTTGGTTCTTTGGAGTTTGCTACAGCTCCACTATTATCGCAATAGAGGGTGAGTGGTTTATCCATATCTGGAACAACTTCCAGATCTCCCAAGAATTTAAGGAGCCAGACTGTTTTTTTAGCTGCTTCACAAGCAGCTACATATTCAGCCTCCATGGTAGAGTCGGCAATAAAAGATTACTTTATGCTCCGCCAAACAATAGCCCCACCACCTAGGGTGAACACTGATCCAAATGTTGATTTCCTAGAATCAACATCTGTCTAAAAATCAGAGTCTGTATATCCCCTTAGGATCATATCTTTACTGGAGTATACTAGCATATAATCTCTCGTTCTCTTAAGAAACTTGAGAATGTGTTTCACAGCCACACAGTGATCCAATCCCGGGTTTGACTGAAACCTACTGACTCATCCCACTACAAAACATATGTCCGGTCTCGTGCATAACATGGCATACATGAGACTACCAACTGCTGAGGCATATGGGATATGTCTCATTTCCTCAATTCCCTAAGGTGTCTTAGGAGACTGTTCCTTCAACAAATGAATTCCATGCCGATAAGGCAGATTGCCTTTCTTGGAATTCTGCATCCCGAATCGTACAAGGATCTTGTCGATGTAGGATGCCTGAGACGTAGATAACAGTCGTTTCTTTCGGTTCCGAAGTATCTGGATCCTAAGAATAAAACTGGCCTCTCCCAAATCTTTCATTTGGAATTGCTCAGCTAGCCAAGTTTTTACGTTTGATAATATCTTTACATCATTCCCAATGAATAAAATATCATCAACATATAAAACAAGAAAAACCACCTTCCCGTCAATGACGCGCTTGTATACACAAGGCTCATCAACATTCTGCTCAAAATTATAGGACTTGATCGTTGTATCAAATCTTATATTCCAAGATCGAGATGCCTGCTTGAGTCCATAAATAGACCTTTACAGTTTGCAAACTTTTTGCTCTTGACCTTGGGCGATGAACCCTTCTGGTTGTACCATATAGATACTTTCATCAAGATTGCCATTCAAGAATGCAGTCTTGACATCCATTTGCCATATTTCATAGTCATAATATGCGACAATGGATAGAAGAGTGCGGATGGATTTAAGCATCGCTACTGGCGAGAAAGTTTCCTCATAGTCAACTCACTCTTTCTAGGTATAACCCTTGGCCCCTAGTCTAGCTTTGAAGGTCTGTACCTTCCCATCTGATCCCTTCTTCCTCTTGTAGATCCACTTGCAACCTATAGGTCTCACCCCATCAGATTGGTCTACAAGTTCCCAGACCGAGTTGGAGTGCATAGACTCCATCTCTAGGTTCATGGCTTTGAGCCATTCCTCTTTGTCAGAATCATTCATTGCACTACTGTAGGTCAATGGATCATCTATACCATCGCTGGAGGCGACAACTTGTGCCTCTCCAACCCCTAAGTAGTGATCAGGTTGTCGTACAACCCTCCCACTGCTTCTTGGTGGTAGATCGTTCTGACTGGGAGGCATCTGACTATCAGATGTCGTAAGTGCTATGTATTTGTCAACTTTTATTGACGATGGCGCGCTGGTCGAACCAGTAAGTAACTCCTCGAGTAACATTTTACTACGAGGTTTGAACTCCCTCATATAGTCTCCTCTAGAAACGTAGCATTTGTCGATACAAATACTTTGTTATCATCAAGACTATAGAAGAATCCGCCCCTAGTCTCCTTCGGGTAGCCTACAAATAGGTATACCTGAGAACGTGGTTCCAGCTTTGTAGTCTTATTCTTCAGCACATGTGCTGGACACCCCCATATGCGAAAATATCGTAAACTAGTTTTACGACCATTCTACAACTCTAATGGAGTCTTAGGAACATACTTAGATAGAACTACATTAAATATATACATTGCGGTTTGCAGTGCATATCCCCAGAATGAACTAGGTAGTGAGCTATAATTAAACATAGATCTCATCATGTCTAGTAGGGTTCGATTTCTCCTTTCTGCAACACCATTTTGTTGTGGTGCTCCAAGTGCTGTGAGCTGGGACACTATCCCATGCTCAACTAAGAATTCCTCGAAGTCTCTGTCGAGGTATTCCCCTCCATGATCAGAATCGTAGAGTTTTGATTGTCTTACCTAATTGGTTCTCAACCTCTGCACGATATTCCTTGAACTTTTCAAAGGTATATGATTTGTGATGCATTAGGTAGACATACCCATATCTTGAATAATCGTCAATGAATGTGACGAAGTATTCATAACCACCTCGAGCTTTTACATTCATCGGTCCGCAAACGTCCGAATATATAGATCTAGTGGTTGACTAACTCTTATACCTTTTCCAGTAAAAGGTCTTTTGGTCATTTTTCATTCTAAACAGTATTCACAAACTGGTAAATTCCCGAGCTTTACCCGGTTTAAGGCTCCGTTCTTTATCAATCTATTTATCCGGTCAAGGTTGATATGACCAAGTCTAGGATGCCATAGATATGTGTCATCGTGAGAAATCTTTTGCCATTTCTTTTTAGGTTTTTTCAACCTTAAATATTTCAGTGCTGAGCAGTGAGTTATGTGTAAACGGTTTTAACACATACAAGTTATTTTCTAAGTTTCCTGTGCATATAGTTAATCTATTTCTGCCAATAATAAACGAATTGCTATTAAAAGAAATTGAATAACCATCATCCGTAAGTCTAGAAACAGAAACCAGATTCCTACGGAAACCATGAATGAATAACACATTGTTCAAATTTAAATAACTATTATTAATAAAATTTAAACTGGATCTCCCACTGCTCTTGCTGAAACGGCATCCTCTGTCTCGACCCTCATGGTGTAATCACCTTCAGCAAAGTCCCTCCATGAATCAAGTAGCTGTAAAGAAGAACAAACATGGTTAGTGGCCCCAAAATCAATAATCCAAGCGGATTTATCATCCTCCACTAATGAGATTCAATAATGAGTAAATCATATTTACCTGTTTCCTTTTTCTTTTTCAGCTCAGCAAGGTATTTAGGACAGTTCATTTTCCAATGCCCATTCTTGTCACAGTGGAAACATTTTCCTTTGGGCTTGGTATCCTTGGAGCCTTTCTTGTTCTTCTTTTCCGTGGGCTTACCCTTAGCCTTTCCAGTACCTTTCTTCTTCTTCTTTGCCAGATTAGAAGATTCGGTAACATTTGCCTCTGTACTGGACTTACAAGGATCCACAAGCATTGACTCGTAATGGGTGAGCTCATTAAGCAGTTGGGTCAAAGTAAAAGACAACTTGTTCATAACATAGTTGCTTTTAAACTGCAGGAAGCTCTTCGAAAGAGTTTCCTGCATCATGGTCACCTGGCTACGCTCGTCAATACGAGCTCCATGGGTTTCAGCAGTATTGAGATAAGTCATCATCCTTAAGAGTTGCTCTCGGACTGATGTCACATCCTTCATCCTAGCAGTCATTGTTGAGACCATGGCCTCATGGCGTTGATGCTCTGAAGACTGCCCAAACATGCCCTACAATGACTCCATCATCTGAGATGCTAGAGCCATAGGTTCATGCTTTGCAGCAAGAACCTCAGACATCCCTGCTAGCAAGTAGCAGCGGGCTTTCTCATTTACTGCGACCCATTTCTGGTAGATATCGCGCACAGCTTGGCCAGTATTTCTGGCCGGCTCGGGAGGACGTTCCTCCGTCAGGACAAACTTTAGGTCTTCACAGACCAGGATAACGTTCATGTTACTTTTCCACTTAACATAGTTTTCTCCAGTCAATTTATCATTTGAGAGTATGTAAATAATTGGAGAAACCATGGCTGAAAATAAATAAACATGCATTTAACATGCATTTAAACTTATGGCGGCTAAAGCATAATTTATTTACACTAGTTTGTCATAAGTGAGCTAATCAATTTTAACTATTAAAATTATGTCACTAACGTCTCATTAGTCTCTATTAACAGTTTTACTCTATTAAACTAATTTTATTAGAGTGGTATAAGTGAGCTACAATATTTTAACCCTTAAAATACTAGGCACTTAAAGGTCTAAAATCATGGAATTCTAAATGGTCAAAATTTTAATTAAACATTTTAATAAATCTTAGTGCGTCATAAAATCCAATGGTACGTGGAATTATATCCCGAGTGCAGACCATATTTCCGTCCATACGGAATCAGCTATGGAATTTATATCCGGGTTTCCATCCTATCTACCAATGGAATTTAATATGCACCAATTAAGTCCAATATATTAGAATTCAGGTTTTAGACATTAAATCCCATTAATCTAATTAATGATTTCAATGCATATCATATTCTACTTAAACATTTTAAATTACATAAAAGCATAATTTTATGTCTATTATGATAATACATTTATGACATGTTATGGCAAGTAAAATGCATGAGTGGGCACCCTAGGCTATATGACATGTTATTCAAACAATTCGAAATAAACATACATATAACATAAAAATATTTTGCATTGACCGGGCTCTTATTTTTCCTATACTCATCTAATTAGTACATAAGATACACCAAGGCATTCCTTGGCCTTCTAATCCCGCTCCAAATTGGTATTGGCTCCATTTGCGACTTCGGTGCTCCATATTACAAAGAATTGAAATTTTACATTGAAATTAAAATTGCAATGAATATAAACAATGGTCTTATGGCCTTACAGCCCAAAACCAAAAACAACTACAAAAATAAGAGCCATAAAAATTTACGACCAATGCAAAAACCATTTATCACATGAAATATCAAAACCATTAATCACATGAACTTAATAATGTGCCCACTCATCTAAACATGTATATCATATTTATAACTCATATAAACATATTAAAACAGAAAATTTAAATGAAAAAGTGAAGGGTTAAGAGTACTTTTCAACCTCGTTCTTGATGCCAATTGTAGGGAACGTTTTCCCTCGCACAGCGGAAGGGGTTAGGCCCACAGAACGAACTTGAAAATTTTTTCTACTCTCCCTTGCTTTGGCCGAATGACACCAGAGGGTGTACTGAAATTTTTCTTATGTTTTGGACAAGATTTCAGCCCCGGAATGTCTCCGAAACAGTCCCAGAATAGTCCCTTGAACTGTAGTGAAATAGCGGACTGTTTTGCAACCGTTGCACGTGCGAACAGCACCCAAAATAGTTCAGTTTTTGCGTGAAATACTATGTAATTTCATATCTGGTTTTTAGTTAAAATCAATCCTAACACAGCCCTAAAATTACCCCAAAGTGTTTCCCAAAAACCTGAATGAAAATCAAACAAAACTGAGCCCCAAAATGGCTTTGTGCGTGCGGCAGTGGGGTTTTACTTTGCCCACTACCGTGACTTGTAGATGAATGGGAGAAGGTTTTTCCAATGTCACAAGGTCTTCCGAGCTATGTCTCGTTACAAAAGGAGGGTAGTGTGGGCGACGCTCACAAATTAATCTCTAAACGGTTTAGAGATTAAGATCACACACCGAAATAATTTCAGGTTCTTCAATAATGTTTCTCAACTCTTGAGAGCTTGAAGAAGAGATGGAGGCTAGGGTTTTCTAAAGACTAGATCTCAAAAAGAAAAAATACAATTTTTCTTTTATACTTTGGGTAATTTGTTTCATAAAACAAATCAACCATTAGTCTCTCATACTCTATGAATTTCGGCCAGGGCAAGGAATCCTTGTTTGATTTTGCTTCCAAAATAAACAAATCATATTCCTTACACTATAAGGTATTCGGCCAGGGCTAGGTAATTAGGGTTTGATTTTGTTTCTCAAACAAACAAATCTTATTCCTTAAACAAGGAGGAATTCGGCCAAGGTAGGTAATGAGGATTTGATTTTGTTTCTCAAACAACCAAATCTTATTCCTTATCCAACAACGAATTCTACCATGGTGATGATTTTTGTTTCCAAAATAATTCTTAGCCTTATTAAATTATATCATATATAATTCAATGTTCTAATTTTAATAATTATCATATAATTATTAATACCTTACATTAACTTTTAATGTATAGTCTCAAGTGTGATGTAATTAATATTATTATCATATTAATAATATTTATTCTTTATGGGTATATAATTGGACTGTCCAATTATATTAACTCCGCTAAAGTATATCGAGCTAGCACGGGGACCAAGTGGACCTACGGTTCCGAGCTCCAATAATCTCGAAATATTAATTAAGCTCTTAATTAAATATTCTGAATTATTATCTCCGGGTTATTCCACTAAAAATTCGAAGTTGCACTCTCGTTGCCGTAGATGAAATATTAATCCGAACCAAGTCGGTGTCCACCGATATAGTCATTGCATACGAATTGATCCTTCACAAGTATCTCGTAATTAGAGCTGGGTCATAATATCCGTTATACCTTTCTAATTATTTTTTACCTTAAGTACCATTGATTCTCTAATGAATGATTTATTCATAACTATTATGAATATTAATCTTTCTATTTGTAACAGAAAGACTTGAGCGCTCAAATCGTTCAAGTACCGAATCAACCCTTAAGAAAGATACTCATTTACTTCTCGCAAGAATGAGTGAATTCCATGTCTATGTAAAACGTTCCCAGCTACAAACAAACTGTGCCCCCAAAGTACGTAGTTATTGGTTGGGACTGCTACACCAACCTCACATTTGTAAATCAAAGAACACAACCCACCACATAGGAGTCCGTAATACACTCAGGATTAAGATCAATCCATATATGACCGCAAGTAGATTGAAATGACTTTCTTTGATTAACGGATATTATAAGAATGTCACTTCTATCTGGGTCCAATCCTATATGATCACATCATACAAGGTGCCGCCATTCTCATGTCTCTATATGAACGATCCGGATTAAGATCGACATACAAATATAGAATGGACCGCAACTATAGATAAACCACAAACAAAATACCCGGTTTGTTTGCTCTCTATGGACTATTTAGGATCACTAACTTCAGACTTGAATCCTCTGGTGTATGACACTGATAAACTAAGTCTGAAGGTACATAAGTAATCTACGATATTTACGAAGATATAATATGTGAAAATTAAACAACCAATTTGATAAATGAATAATACATCTTTTTATTTCAAAAGGACATGAAACCATTTACATCACATGTAGCTCTAGGGCATACATCCCAACAGCGGATGTGTTTGAATCATGAAGGATTTGTTCCATATCTGTGCCTTGTCCAAGTTGTGATTTGTTGGCCAAAGTCAAGATCACTTCTTGTCCATTGACATTGATTACGAAGCTTTCCAAGGTCAATGGGTTCCGCTTAACTGGGATCATTAAGTTTATTGTGCCAAAGCCAAGGCATAATTGAATCAGAGGAAAAATGGTAGGGAATATATTGGATATATTGGCATATATAAGATATATGTTTTGGACTTAGATGTTCACCTACTGGATCTAGGAATTGGATGGGATCCAAGTGATCTTAGAGATCTACCTAGTTAATTATCATACAATTTGTTGGCCAAAGTCAAGATTGTGTGTTATTTAATGGGATCCTAGCCCACTAGGAAACAAGGTTTCCTGAGTACTCAACAGAGGGTTAGAGGCTCCCCGAAAAATAGTGGGAGGCAAGTATTAGATTTGCAATTTCAAGATACTTGCCATACGCGCTCATTTCAAATATTCGTCAAAATAAACATATTAGTTAAACTAATATTTAACCGTTGTTTTAATTAAACAGTTGGACTGTATTCAAACTAATTTAATTATAGTTGATTTTATAATTGGATTATAGTAATCAATATAATTGACTTTAATTAATTTAATTAATTTGATTATAGTTAGACTATAGTAATCATTATATTAAATAGTACACAAATCGTTAATTAAATAGTTGGACTATTAGAATCAAGATAAACTGAAAGATTAAGCGATTAAAACATAATCTTGGAAGAAAATGTATTTAAACGACTTTAATTTTCAAATTGGGAACAGTACCTTAGGATAGTCCTAAGAACCGAGAAGTTACTTTATTTGATAAACGTGACGTCTTGGGCCTAAGCACGAAGTTAAGCAAATTTAGAACATGATATTTGGAATATTCATGTGATGATAACTTTAGTGCTTAATCTATTAAGCTTTTCGTATAGACTCTTTAATTTCTTAATCAGAACTGAGGATTATATCCTTATATTATGATATTGAAATTGAAGGATCTTCATTGATCTATTCTTAGATCTTAGAAGAATTAATTGCAAATGATAACTCTTAGAGAGTTAATGGCTATGCTCAAGGAGACAAAGCCAAAGTTTGCAAAAGGGCAAGAAGCGCAAGGCGCATACTTCGACATTCTAGAAGGCCAAAGGCTTGGCCGAAGGCTTCTGGGGTATGAAGAAGGGGCAAAGGCAAAATCATCACAGTCTTCTAGGAAGACAAAGGACATATCCCAAGATGCTGCCTAAACTGTGGCAATTGGAGTTAGTGGAAGCGTAACTGCTGTATGGACAAGGCAGACATGAAGGAAGTAAAGACAGGGCAAGGCTCTGACTTTAACTATGTTTATCATAAAATGTTCACTGCTAGTATTAAAATTGGATTTTATATACTAAAAGTGGTACATAAATATATGTACTGATGTGTAGAATCTACTATGAGCAGGATACTAACTTCAGAGAGATTAATCTGTGAGTCGGAAATGGGACGACAGTCGCTGCTTTAACCGTAGATATCGAAGTTTAGGAACTACCCTTCGGGTGTATACTTAAATTAGGAAACTATTAAATTTACCTAGTTTGACTAGAAACATTATCTCTATATCGAGTATAACTCATTGCGAGTATACCTTTATATTCTAGAACACTAAAGTGTTTTATTTTATAAAGATTATATTGAGATAAATACATTAGATGTGAATAACAGTATTTATATTTTGAATATAAATAAATCTTAAACGTATGACATGACAAATAAGTAGCTCATACTGATTTGACCAGATGAGACTTATTGGTGGCAGTGTTGTCTGGGACACATTAAACAAGACTCGTATTGTTAGTGTTCCTAGAACATGCCAAGGATCTAATAAGCAAGAAAAGGAGTTCATAAATTCATTATAAGTTGCGGAATTACTTACATTGAATGGATTTGAGCTTTTAAAATTTTGAGAAGAAGATCTCCAAGATCATTCCTTTGTTGATTCCAAGCTTTGAGTTGGTTTCCCTATCACCTTAGTTGATTTCTTGAAGTGCTAGCTTTGTTGATTTTGCCACAAAATCAAAGTGAGGAAGAGAAGAGGTTCACGCCCATAGTGTGTTCTCTAGGGTTTGTGTTTTTCAAATTGTGTATGCACTACACAAATGAGAGAAGGCTTTTTGGTTTTGTTAAAGGGTTTTACCCTTTTACCCAAAACAATGTAGTTGGAGTCTTGGTTTCACCTAAACCAAGTGGTTGGAAAGTAAGTGGTTTTGGCATAAATGCCAACCACTTTCCAACCACCACTTCACATGTGTGACATGTGTGAAGTGGACCCATCATTTTGAATTCAAAATTCAAAATGTCTCTACGAACATTTGCCGCTGCTCGAATCTGTTTAATCCGATTAAACGAACTTTTGTCGCTAAATAATTAAATCTAATTTAATTAAATAACGATGCCTCGTAAATATATAACGAACGTCGTTTACGAATTAATTCTAAATTAATTCATTCGTTCGTATTAAAGTCCAACTTTAATTTCATAATGAAATCTAATTCATATTAATATATCTGATATATTAATTTTAGCCCATACGAATAAATTAAATAGAAAAATCAAATTTAACTATTAAATTTATTTTACCGATTAATTCCAAATTAATCGCATTCTCTCTCTTCCGAACACATTTAATCCCAGATTAAATAATACCTCAATTAATCTCAGATTAATTTTCTCCATCTTAATTAATCCCAAATTAATTCTAATTTAAATCAACTGTCATCGGTAAATCTTTGGTTAGCGACCCAAGAGATCCCTGGATATATTGGCAGTAAATACGGTCATCGGATTATCCGAATACGTTCGTACCTCTTACCATGTGCTTACCGATTTACAAGACATGGTTGGCTTCTAGCAAAGCACCGTGCCTACCCAATTCTCCAGAAATATTCTTACTGGAATATATAATCTATGTCTGGCGTAGTATACGTAGTATTGTGTATAGTGATCCAGTATCAGGTGTCACGTGCTAGGCCTGGGGCTGGAATTGTGTCTGCCCCATACGAATCACTGTCGGATGTCTGGTAACTAGTCTCTATAATCGGATGAATATGACCTAGTCATATCATCCCGATGACTGCAGTACTTAAGAGTACTAGTTCCGTATCCTACGTGACATCATCTCCACTATGACTGGAGTGATACTTCCGTCTTGACATCACACCCAATACACTACGATTCTCAATATACCCAGTAGAGGCGTACACAGAACCGGTTAAAGCCCTAGATGACCAAAACCAAAGCATATTGATTGTCGCAAGTATTAGCGGTGCAAGTCTCAGGTTAAGACCAAATACACCTACCCTAATTTCGGACTTCCATTGACACGTAGTCATACTACAATGGAATTCTGAGGGGTCTATCCAGAGCGAAGCTGTTTCCGTACCATCGATAAACACAACCTCCTATTACACTTGCATGAGTATCCAATACCCAAATATATGAGAACTATGCTGTTATGCTTCCATAACACGCATAAGTGTAATACTAGTCTATTCCGTATTATCGATGTCCAGTCTCGATAATACTACGACTAGGGATATTTAATGATTAATCCTTCGAGGACTGATACTGTATCATATCATCTCAATCGAGGAACTAATCATAAGGACCTCCTATCATTTATACATCTAGGTGATCTAATCACAAATGATAAGAGTGCAATCTTCTTGTCACATAGTTAATTTGTACAACAACACTATGATCTGTACAAATAGTGACGCTATGGGTCATAATTGTCCAACAATCTCCCACTTGGCCTATAGCCAGTCACTCGAGTGTCTTACACCCGAACTATGTACAATTCGCTCAACTATTGAGGAAAGGCTTTCGTCAGCGGATTTGCATGATTATCATCTGATGCGATTTATACGATCATCACATCGCCATGATGTATGATCCAAACTAATCAGATGAATAGTCGAAGTATATATCTGGATCGTTGATGAGACCATTAATTCTTTAGCCTGCGCTAAAGCCTAGCTCAGCTGCTAATATAACTATATCTAATCTAATTTGATTTATTATCAACCCAAATGACTATATTGCTGCCTCAGCTGCAGCAATAACCCGCATTTGTTGTTTATTTGGTAACAGTATCTTGCATGGAAGATTTCCAGCTCACTGTTTTGTTATTCAAACTGTATAGTACCGTTGTTTTCATCGGTTAGGAAACTTGCAGCAGTGATCCCAGTCACTTCAAGTTCTTCTTCTCCATAGTTTAAGACAGCATCCTTAGTTCTCTAAGATACTAACGGATGTTCTTAACATCAATCTAGTGATTATCACTTGGATTGTCCTGTTTGTGAATTCATATGCTCAAAGCGTATGAGACATCAGGTCACGTACATTTTTCAATGTACGAGTTCTCGGAGAGTGTCACCAACCTTTAGATCTAACCCAGTAGATCTTTATTCCTAGAATAAAGGTTGTTTCTCCCAAGATTTCTACGGAGAATCTTTTATGAAAGCCAAGCTTTCACCGATTTTAATATGTGGGAATATCATTTCCAAGAAATGACATATCATCATTATTAGGACATTCAGTGTCAGTGCGCTCCCACTAACCCTCTTATATACACAAGAATTATATTTGTTTTGAATTAAATCATATACCATTATGATTATATCAAAAAATCAGTTCCAAGAACTAAATGCTTGCTTCAATCCCTCTATGGATCGAATAACCTGCAAACATTGTTTGCTAGTTTTGGTACGACAAAACCGTCAGGATATACAACATCCTCCAAAAGGTTTCCTTTTCAGGAAAGCGATTTTCTCATTCAGCTGTCATATTTCATAAATGAAACATGCAGCATCAGCAAGCATTATCCAAATGGATTTAACGTGGCAACAGGTAAAAGATTTCGTTGTAATCAACACAATGTTGATAACGATACCTTTCCGCTACAAGCCTAGCTTAGTACGTTGGTATGCGGCCATCCACATATGTCTTCATTGAAGACTTATATAGTACCAATAGGCACAATGTCTTGCGGTGCAATAACTAGTGTCCAAACATAGTTGATATACATGGAATCCATTTCAGACTCATGGCACTTTGCCATAATAGGGAGTTGATACCTTGTATCACTTCCTCATACATAGTCAGTTCGTATTCCTTAATAAGATTGACATCTTTATGAGGTGAGATCAGAAACCCATACCCAGGTTGTTTTCTGACTCTCTCCGATTTATGCGGTTCTTCTGTATTCGAAGATTACTGACACAGTTTCATCCTGATGAACTGTTTTTTTTTTTCCGTTAAGGACTTGGTGCCTTGAATATTATAACTATGATTTCCATCGAGTTTTACTATCCTCTCGCTTACCACTGCATATCGGTATTCCTCTTAGGAAAACCGCATGGTGACCAACAATTACATTGTTCTCAAGTGGGTTGTATAAGTACTATACTTTGGTTTTCTTAGGATAACCAATTACATTAGGCACTTATCCAATTTGGGTTCTAGTTTAGTATCATCCAAACGTATGCCTAGCATTCCCAAATCTTTATGAGTGAGAAAATCTGATTTCTTTCCTGTTCATATCTAATATGATTTCTGTCCAACAGGTTTTCATGGAACCTTATTCAAAATAAGTATTGCACTGTTAATGATTATCCTTTGAAGGAAATGGTAGCTCAGAGCGACTCAGGATTAACCTTATTATGTCCAACAAAATTCGGTTTCTCTGTTCGGACACACCGTCAAACTGACGTGTTCCGGGAGGAGTCTTCATTGAAAGAATACTATAATCTTTCAATTATTCGAGAAACTTATTGCTTAAGTAATTTCCATCTTAGTCTTACCGTGACGGTTTTAATACTTTAGTCGATCTGTTTGTCTACTTCGTGTCGAAACTGTAAAAGTTTCTAATTTGTGTTTCATAAGAAACACGTAACCATAACGCGATGCCACATCCGTAAAGGTCACGAAATATTCATATCCACATCTAGCCTAGTTAGACATGGGCCCACTTGCGTCACTATGAACGAAGGCTAACAGATCGATGGCACTTACACTTTTACCAAGTAAAAGGTATTTTAGGTACTTTACCTAATAAACTAGGTTCGTAGACATCATTTGAATGGAATCAAATTTTTCCTAGTACCCACTCTTCGAAAGTGTGGATATACGAGTCTTGTTTAATGTGTCCCGGACAACACTGCCACAATTAAGTCTTATCTGATCAAATCAGTTTGAGCTATTTGTTCGTCATATTATATGTTTGAGATTTATTTATATTCAAAATATAAATGTTGTTATTCACATCAAATGTGTTTTTCTCAATATCATCTTTATAAAATAAAAAACTTTAGTGTTCTAGAATATAAAGGTATACTCGCAACAAGTTATACTCGATATAGAGATAATGTTTCTAGTCAAACTAGTTACATTACAACAGTTTCCTAATTTAAGTACACACCCAAAGGGTAGTTCCTAAACTTAGATTTCTACGGTTGAAACAGCGACTGTCGTCCATTTTCTGATTCGCAGATTAATCTCAACTGAAGTCAATATCTTACTCATAGCAGATTTTGCACATCAATGCATATTTATGTACCACTTTCAGTATCTAAAATCCAATTTTAATACTATTAGTGAACATATTTATGACAAACATATTTAAGTCAGAGCATTGCCCTTTCTTTTTTTCCTTCATCTTTGCCTTGTCTATAAGGCAGTCCCGATTCAGTGACCTCGTTTGCCACAGTTTAAGCAGACATCTTGGGATTTTTCCTTTCTCTTCCTAGAAGACAATAATGATTTTGCCTTTGCCATTTTTTCACATTCCAGAAGCCTTTGGCCAAGCCTTTGCCTTCTAGAATATTGAAGTAAGATGCGCATTGCGCTTCTTGCCCTATTGCAAACTTTAGCTTTGGCTCAATGAGCATAGCCATTAACTCTCCAAGAGTTTACTATTGCAATTAATGCTTCTAAGATCTAAAAATATATCTATGAAGATCCTTAAATTTCTTCATCATACTTTAAGGATGTAATCCTTAGTTCTGATTAGGAAATTAAGGAGTCCTTTTAACAAATATAATGGATTAAGCACTAAAGTTATCATCACATGAATCTTCCAAAGATCATGCTCTACTATTTGTTTAACTCTGGGCTTAAGCCTAATATGTTATTTTATCAAATAAAGTAACTTATTAGTTTCCAGGACCATCATGAAATTTTATTCCCAATTTGAAAAATTAAAGTCGTTTAAACACATTTTCACCCAGGATTTTGTTTTAAACACTAATCTTTCAGTTATCTTGATTCCAATAGTCTAACTATCCAATTAACGATTTCGGGTACAATCTAATATAATGATTACTATAGTCTAACTATATAAATAATTACAATTTTATTGGTTAAAATCAAATATATATTGATTACTATAATCCAATTATATAATCAACTATAAACGATCAATAAAATTCAAATATATTGATTACTATAATCCAATTATATAATCAACTATAAATGAAGTAGTTTGAATACAGTTCAACTGTTTAATTAAAACAACAATTGAATATTAGTACAACTAATATATTTATTAATAAATAATGACGAAAAATGAAATGAGCGTGTATTGGCAAGTATCTAAACGTAATTTGCAAATTTAATACTTGCCTCCCAGTATTTTCGTCGAGCCTCTAACCCTCTGTCGAGTACTCGGGAAATCGTCTTTCCTAGTGGGCTAGGATCCCGTTAAATGTCACACAATCTTGACTTTGGCCAACAAATTGTATGATATTTAACTAGGTAGATCTCTAAGATCAATTGGATCCCAACCAATTCCTAGATCTAGTAGTGGACATCCTAGTCCGAAACATATATCCTATATATGCCAATATATCCAATATATTGTCCTAACCTTTTTCCTCTGAATCAACTAAGCCTTGGCTTTGGCACAACAAGCTTAATGATTCCAGTTAAGCGGGACCCATTGACATGGAAAGCTTCGTAATCAATGTCGATGGACAAGAAGTGATCTTGACTTTGGCCAACAAATCACGACTTGGACAAGACACCGATATGGAATAAAACTCTCATGATTCAAACACATCCGCAATTGACAAAGGTCTTGACTTTGGCCAACAAACCAATGCCAACTTTGGATCTTGAGTAAGAATCACTCAACGGAAGGAAAAACACTTAATATTGTTTGAGGGTTTTTTGCCTGCAAATTGGCAACCAATTTATTATCTTTAATTATGACTCATCATACACCATTAAGCATGCATTCTAAAAGCATAATAAGGCGCGATAAATAAATAAATTAATAATGATATGCGGATGGATATCTCATAAATTATTCCTAGAACAAATCACTCCATTTCCTCTCCCCGGCTAGAACTATTCTAACTTCTACCCAATTACATAATACAATAAGAAACTTCATTTACATTGAGGGGAATTGGTGAGAAGAGAATTACAAAGAGTAAAGAGATAAAAGGCTGGACACGCAGGTCCAATTTAATAAATTCTAAATTTATTACAATTTCCAAAATTGCCATCACCCTTCTAATATCCATCCGATATGCATTATTCATACAACACATTCATGTATTCATACAAATTGTGTTATTCAATCAATCTAATCCAATTAATTAATCTTTGAATTAATGACCATCTAATGTTCAAATAACGATTTGATTTGCGTGAGTCAAACTCGTTTAAGAATAAATACTTAGAGTAAATATTCTTGAATTATATTGAACTACAACATTAAATCCAGTTTATTTGTATTCAATACTAATTCCAAATTTAATTCCAAATTAAATACTTAAACTTACTTATAAGCCTTAAAGGCTTAGATTCCAAATCCAATCTTAATGGGTCTCAAAGGCCCAATAACATCCAATGTCATTTGAATTAATGTCCAATGGGCTTTTAATTAATTCTTAAGGCATGAGCTTTGGCCATAATGGGTCAAACCCAAAATGCCAAGGCCCAATAGGAATCACCCTATTGCCAATAAATCAATTTAGGCCCAATTAAATTCTTTAAAGGGCCAAGTGATGTATTTGGACTTTATGGAATTAGTTTTGGGCCCAATTGGATCCAATCCAAAATTCCAAAACCAAACTTGGTCAAACCAAGCCCATTAAGCCCAAATACACACTTTTAGCCCAATTAAATAATTAAAGGCTTATTAACATAATTATAATATTCCAAATATCACAATTATTTTAATTAAAGTGTATTAGC
Source organism: Zanthoxylum bungeanum (assembly GCA_019454045.1). NCBI lineage: Eukaryota > Viridiplantae > Streptophyta > Magnoliopsida > Sapindales > Rutaceae > Zanthoxylum > Zanthoxylum bungeanum. Next base: position 99,055 of record SKCR01037750.1, read on the forward strand.
CATGATTAATTAATTAAACTCAAAATTTCCAAAATGCCAATTAACTTAATTAATCATGCTTAATGCATCAATTTATGCTCAACACAAATTGAAGCCAAAACACATCATTTCATGTTCAACATGTTCTTTGATTTAACATAAACATTATTGACTTTGATTCTAATCTAATCAAACCAACAATCAATATTTTATCATGCATTTAAACACATCCAATGGTGTAAAAATTGAAAAATAAAAGTGCAGTCCACTGGTGAAGATTCGACCATACTAAGGAATTTAAAAAAAAAATTGATCCAATTAATTTTTCTCAAATCTAATCATGCACAACTATAAGTTAACATAATCTAAGGATGCTCAAAGCATCAATTTGAAGAAATCATTATCAAAATACAAAAGCCCCCAATTTTAGTCTCATGAACCCTAAAATTTTCATGCTTAAAATTGGCTCTTGATACCATTGTTAGTGTTCCTATAATATGCCAAGGATCTAATAAGCAAGAAAAGGAGTTCATAAATTCATTATAAGTTACGGAATTTCTTACATTGAATGGATTTGAGCTTTTAAAATTTTGAGAAGAAGATCTCCAAAATCCTTCCTTTGCTGATTCCAAGCTTTGAGTTGGTTTCCCTATCACCTTAGTTGATTTCTTGAAGTGCTAGCTTTGTAGATTTTGCCATAAAATCAAAGTGAGGAAGAGAAGAGGTTCACGCCCATGGTGTGTTCTCTAGGGTTTGTGTTTTTCAAATTGTGTATGCACTACACAAATGAGAGAAGGCTTTTTGGTTTTATTAAAAGGTTTTACCCTTTTACCCAAAACCATGTAGTTGGAGTCTTTGTTTCACCTAAACCAAGTGGTTGGAAAGTAAGTGGTTTTGGCATAAATGCCAACCACTTTCCAACCACCACTTCACATGTGTGATATGTGTGAAGTGGGCCCCACCATTTTGAATTCAAAATGTCTTTACGAATATTTGTCGCGGCTCGAATCTGTTTAATCCGATTAAACGAACTTTCGTCGCTAAATAATTAAATCTAATTTAATTAAATAACGATGCTCTGCAAATATATTATGAATGGCGTTTACGAATTAATTCTAAATTAATTCGTTCATTCGTATTAAAGTCCAAAACTAATTTCGTAATGAAATCCAATTCATATTAATATATCCGATATATTAATTTTAGCCCATACGAATAAATTAAATAGAAAAATCAAATTTAACTATTAATTTTATTTTACCGATTAATTCCAAATTAATCGTGTTCTCTCTCTTCCGAACACATTTAATCCCAGATTAAATAATACCTCAATTAATCACAGATTAATTTTCTCCATCTTAATTAATCCCATATTAATTCTAATTTAAATCAACTGTCATCGGTGAATCTTTGGGAAGCGACCCAAGAGATCCCTGGATATGTTGGCAGTAAATACGGTCATCGGATTATCCGAATACGTGCGTACCTCGTACCACTTGCTTATCGATTTACAAGACATGGTTGGCTTTTAGCAAAACACCGTGCCTACCAAATTCTCCAGAAATATTCTTACTGGAATATATAATCTATGTCAGGCGTAGTGTACGTAGTATTGCGTATAGCGATCCAGTATCAGGTGTCACTATAGGGAACAAAAATTGGCGACGCTGTTCCGGGCTCTCGACCCGGTCGGGAGTATGGAGTAGCTCGTGGGGGACTAAATCAGAGAATAAAATGGAGTCACCACCCGGTGTGAACCGGGAAAATGATTTAAGGTCGCACTCACCCCTCCCAAGGGAATACCTCAAACTGTTGGGTTCGGAATAGTCCCTTACTTATGCCACTTGTAATGAACGGATTTATGCAATAATTTAACTAAGTCTACACAATATACATTCAAGAATAACCTATATCTAGTTCGCATCCATAAAATTAAATCCTATATCTAAATTTACATGCTTTAACAGTAAGTCGGAATAGCGGCAAATATGCAATCTCATGAATACGTTAAATTAATACATGCTGAATAAACGTATGGCCAAGGAATTTGGCCGTCCTCAATGTAGGACATCGCATACCCGGTTGAACGTATTCCACGTCAACCGAGCATGCCGTGTCCGGGACAATAAAATAAAATATAACAAAGGGTGCCCTCAGGTCTTACCTTTTAAGTCGCTTTTCGGGAGTGCGTTTCACGGTGCCGGAAGGGTTATCATTTCTGCTGTTTTTACTGGTTCACTATTTTCACTATTTCTACTAGTTCTACTGGTTTTCTATTTTCACTGGTCCGTTGTTTCTACTATTTTATCCATTTTCAATCGTGGTTTTCTGCTCGCTGTTTTCTCTATTTTAACTACAGTTTTCTTGGCCGATTATTATTCAATTATGGGGCCGTTTTGGGAACTATTTTGGGGGTAATTTGGGCCGCGGTTTCAAGGTTATTTTTGAGGTGGTTTGGGGCTACAGTTCGAGGCTAATAAGTGGCAGTTTGTACGTGTACATGAGTGGCTTTAGATGATGGCTTGTTACGTGTGCATGAGGCAACTTTGAGGGGTCTTGTGTGTGAAGTTGGGGGGCTGTGTTGAGGGGTTTATTGAGGCGTGAACTACTTTCTGTTTGAGTGTTATTAGGCGTGGGGATTGGCTTGCTGGATTCGGCTTATAGGTTGCTTTCCTTTGTTTGTGTTTTGCTTACGTGAAGCCTCTAGGGTTTCTGCTCACTGGTCACGTTTGGCTGGGTGCTCGGAAGGTTTTTAGGTGTCGTGTTTCACGTGTAGCTGGTGGTTTAAGGTTTGATTCGGCTTGTTTTGTTCCCTTGTGCTCGGCATGGCAGATGGTGTTCGATGTGCAAGAGAAAGAGAGTTGTTCACCTAGGGGATTTTATTGAAGGGGCGTGGTCTGTTTGCTTTAGGGGACGTGAACTGCAGGAAGAGTGAGAGGAGATGGGCGTATCTAGGTCAGCAGTGTGTGAGTGCAGGTGTGATGGCCTAGAGCTGAGAGGGTCATCGGGGTTTTACGTTAGAGGAGGGCGTGAAGCAGTGTCTATATCGTGAGGGGCTATTGATGCGTGAGGTAAGGTGAGGGGGGCTGTTGATGCATGAGGCAATAGAGAGGTTGTCGATGCGAGAGGTGAAGGGTTGTTAGGGTGTGTTTCTTGTTGATTCTGCGTGGAGAGGGGGACTACGAGTGAGGGCTGGTCTGATCATTTGTGGAGAGTTTAGGGACATGGCTGTGTTGGTTTAAAAGATTGTGTGAGAGAGAGGCTTGCTGTGTTGTGCTGTGTGTGTATGTTTGTATAATGGATGGGCTTCACGTGATGGGCTGTATACATGGGACGTGAGTGAAGTGTCATTGCGCGAAGGGGGCTGCTGGGTGTGACATTGCATGAAGGAGGGTGCTGGGTGCAGTGTGTCCGTGGGTTGATGGTGAAGATCAGGGAGGAGAGCTTCAGTGTGAGTAGCGTGAAGGAGTTGATGAAGGGCAGTATTACCGTGAGTGAGGGTTGAGAGAGATGGAGGGGCTGAGTGGTCTACTTTGAGGGTTGTAGCGTGCTTAGAGAACCCAACCGAGGGACGTGCCTAGGGTTGTCTTTTATAGTGGAGGTTTAAGGGAGTAGGTGCATTCATTGAGGAGGTAATTATTTGATGGAGAGTGGTTAATGGCTAGTACAAGTTGGTGAGTGGAGTGGTTTGTTTTGTCTTTTTATGAATGGCTCATGTGCTCAGGGTTTATTAGTCTACGTGGGGTGCCTTTTGTTTTGTTGAAAGTGATGAGAGGTGGTTGTGACGAGAGGGGAGGCAGTATGGTTATTTGTTGGTTTATGTTTGTGAGGCTTAGTAAATGGGATGAGGGTGGTTAGGTTTATGTTGGCTTCTTGTGTATGGCTAGTGTGGGTGTTTGAATAATACATGTGTGGGCTCATGTGTTTTAAAACAGAGGTCTAACGGGCAACCGAAGCTAAACAACTGAATTAAATCCAACAAAAAGTCCAATTTCCCACTTTACCCTTCCAACGTCCGTTTCCTGTGACTTCCGCAACTTAAAAGGTAGTGCCTCCGTTCGAGGCTCATCATCGGGACTTACATGTAAAAATACAGTTCCTACAGTCACGTGCTAGGCCTGAGGCTGAAATTGTGTCTGCCCTGTAAGAAGCACATGTCGGTGTTGGTTATTATCTAGGTCCCAAGATCAAACAAGACATGAAAAGAATGTGTGAACACATCAACGGAGATAGCAGAATACTCACATCGATCGGTTGAGTCAATTTGGAGACGAATCAAGGCCAAAATGGTCACTGTTTTAGGCGTGAACTGCAGCAGTCCACTGTCCACCATTTTTAGATTTTGAGCTACGAAACGGAGCTCCAAGCCTCGTCTAACGGATCCCGGCTCATGGGCGAACCTCCCTACCACCTTCGCAAGACTCGTAAGTGTGCTAGCACTTGATTTCTCACCATGAAAAACCACTCTTTGCTTCCCATTATTCACGCCAAAATGGTTCCAAACTAGTGAAGAAAAATCAGTTTGGGCGTGAGGATTAGGAGAGAAATGAGAGATGAAAGATGTGTTTTTGTTAATTTGATTTGCATTTGAAGTATATCTTATATACTTGTGTGAAATTCAAATGAATTTCACTTGAATTTGCATTTAAAAAGTTAAACAATAAAGGCAAACACTATGCACATCATGTCCATCACTATTCACATCAACTTTATTAAAGTGACATGTTGTCAAGTCACATCACTCAAAGTGACAAGTGATTTGACGTTTGATGTGACTAATGATTTGACGCTTGATGCGACTTGCGACGACGCACTGGAATTCGAAATACGAATGCGCTCGCAATCACACTCGGGCTCGGGTTCGTTAATTCCAAATTAATGATTTTTCCGTCGCGTCGTAATTAAATGATTACGCCTAGTGAATTCACTATTCACGTCGCTAATGAATTATTCTAAATTAATTCGTTCACCCGAATTAAAATCTAATTTTAATTCCGCGTCGAAATCTAATTCGTTTAATATATCGAATATATTAATTTACCGATTAATTCCAAATTAATCGTTATCTCTCTCTAGACGATATTTTATCCTAGATAAAATATCTCCGTAATTAATCCTAGATTAATTTTCTCTCTTCTATATAATCCCAATTGTTCAAGAGTGCGAGTTATGCGTCATCGGTGGATTATCGGGAAGCGACCCATGAGATCCCCGGATAAGTTGGCAGTAAATACGGTCGTCGGAGTATCCGAATCACGTACGTACCAAGTACTACATTCTACCGATTTACGAGACAAGGTCGACTCCTAGCAAAGCACCAAGTCTACCCAATTCTCCGGACATATCCATTTAAGAATATTAAGATCTGTATCAAGCGTAGTATACCATTATATTGTGTGCATCGGCCCAGTATAGGATAGTCACGTGCTAGGGCTGGGCTGGATAAGTGTCTGCCCCGTCCGAAGCACATGTCGGATGTCTGGTAACATAGTCTCTATAATCGGATATTCATGACCTGGTCACAATATCCCGATTGGTTG
>SKCR01037751.1:0-67552 GCA_019454045.1 Zanthoxylum bungeanum
GGCACGAACTCGCCCAGTTTAAATGGCCCAGCAAGTCCGCATTTCTGACAATGGTCCAACTGCATCCAAATGAGGATGGTCCACTAGAACATACTCAAGGAAATATTGTTACTTTAACCATACAAACCCGGTCTATGGGTGGGTTCACAAGAGTATAGCCAAAGGCTCTCATCGGCGAAAGATGGCCCACAACTAGGTCTCCCCAATCAAGGGTCCGAGCGACCAAGTGAGCGCACCCTTTTTTATACACTAAGGTACGTGCCAATGAGCTATGGTGTGTGATGGATTGTCAAATGGATTTCCCGTTGTAGATTCCCCAGAGGGAAGGTGGAGCGAGACTCACTTAAATACCCAAGCCTCTTAGGCTCTTATCGCTTGTTGTCAGGAATAAACAACGAGTCCTCCAAATTAGTCCATCACAATAGGCTACGAGTAGATGGCTATATAGGTGCCTTCACAGCTTTTCCTTCTAGAAAAGTAGTGAATGAAGGAAGACACCTAACCATTACCTAGCCTTAAAATGCATTTGATTAAACCCCCATTTTATCCACTATAGACACGGTCAATTAAAACATAAATCCAAACATTACAAGACAATATTCGGGGCCGATTCTCTATCCCCAGTGGAGTCGCCAGACTGTGGGACACAGAAACTGGACGACGCATGCTGTCCCGAGCTCGCGGCCCGGTCGAGAGTACGGAGAATAATGGAGTCGCCACCCGGTGTGAACCGGGAAAATGAGATTTAAGGCCGCACTCACCCCTCGCAAGGGAAGACCTCAAACCGTTGGGTTCGGAATGGTCCCTTACTTATGCCACTTGTAATGAAAGGATTTATGTAATGATTTAATCAGGCTTAAGTAGCACTTATTCCAAGAGTATCATGCTTCTAAATTCACATGTACAAAATAAAACTTACACCTAATTTACATATATTTCACATCTAAAATTGCATGCTTGAAAGTACATCAAAGGAGCGACAAACATACAACTTCACTGGCATATTATATTCAAGAAAACACAAGCACACATACTAACCACACAAACACACATGTGAACACCTTCTCAAGTGGTACGTGGAATTGTATCCCAAGTACAGACCATACTACCGTCCATTCGGAATCGGCTACAGAATTTATGTCTGGGTTTCCATCCGATATACCACAAGAAATAATACTCAAATGTTATCATGACATAGGTATATCAATTGTAATACATTAACCACATTACATTCATACATGTGGGGATAGCTACTAGGAAAACTATGTATGAAATCTGATGAAAATGACTCAGTTCAGTGGGTGCGCGTTCGCGTTGCGTTTGAAAATGCGTTCAAACGGTAAACAGAAGGTTCGCGTTCGTATAGCGTTCGATAACGCGTTCAAACGGAACCAGACCTGATGCATGATAAGACTAAGAAAGTGCGTGTGCGTTCGCGTAGCGTTCGAGAACGCGTTCGAAAGGTAAACAGAAGGTTCGCGTTCGTATAGCGTTCGAGAACGCATTCGAACGTAACCAGACCTGATGCATGATGAGACTAAGAAAGTGCGTGTGCATTCGCGTAGCATTCGAGAACGCGTTCGAACGGTAAACAAAAGGTTCGTGTTCGTATAGCGTTTGAGAACGCGTTCGAACGGAACCAGACCTGATGCATGCAACACAAAGAATAAAGACAACAATGTCGAGCTCGGTATGTCCGATTAAACGTATCTTGCATTCAACGGAACACACATCAACCGGCGCGGCAAAGCATCGTGGTAAAGGGCTTTAACCCCTCCCCTAGGGGATCTTTCATTCCACTTACTAAGCCCATGCGCTCGATTGAATCATGCATACCAAGAATTAAAAGCAATAATATCAAACTTAGTATGCCCGATTGAACGTATCTTGCATTCAACCGAACACACATCAACCGGCGCGGCAAAGCATCGTGGTAAAGGGCTTTAACCCCTCCCCATAGGGGTCTTCATCCACATTACTACTAAGCCCATGCGCTCGATTGAATCATGCATAAATAAGCAACATGCAGAATTCAAGTGACGAAAAATAAATAAACCAAAGCAACACAAAACAAAATAGGGTTCCGTTTACTCAAGCGGTACGTGGAGTTGTATCCCGAGTACAGATCATATTACCGTCCATTCGGAATCGGCTATGAAATTTATGTCCGGGTTTCCATCCGATATACCGCGAGAGTTGACACATCTCTCATTTTATTCCACAGCCACAGCCACAACATACAACATCTCATAATTCATGCATATTTATCTACTCAAGGGCCACAACATGCATTTCAACATGACAATCATGCAAGCAATATTCAATAAATAATACCAAAAAAAAAACGAGTGTGAAAGATACCCTCAGGTATAACCTTTTGCCTACTTCAGGCTTGCGTTTCACGGACGTCGGAAGGGTACAGCTCCTCAACTTTTCCGGTTCACTGGTTTAGCGTCCTAACTCACTGCTTTGCTTTTTTGCTTGCTGTTTGAACTCCGTTCTGCTACTGTTCGGCCTCTGTTTTGCTGCTCACTGTTCAGGTCACCTGTTTTGACGTTTCAACGGACTGTTCCGAGTTTTTGTGTGGGTTCTTGGTGCAGTCTTGTGTGATTATTTTAAGGATTATGAATGCAGTTTTTTATGTTATTACTTTAAGGTTTTAAAGACTGTTTTGGGAGTGGTTTCGGCTGCTGTTTGGAGGTATATTTTCGGTGATGGAGGGCTGCTGTATGGGGAGATTTTCGGTGATGGGTAGAGGTTTAGGAGGGTGCTGTTTTCGGTTATGGAGTGGAGGAGATGAGGGGAATGGTTTGTGTTCTTCCTGTTGCTATTGCCGTGAGTGGCTAAGGCTCTTTGTCTTATGATTTTTCTATGAGTTCTCTGTATGAGCTAGAGGAGTGCATGTCTTGGTTAGGGGTTGTTTATATAGAGAAGGGCTAGGGCTTCACCTTGTCTCACAAGGAAGGGATTTTGGCATTAAATAGAGATATGATTTGGTGTTAGACAAGGAAAGTAAGGGATTTGAGGGGGGACAAAATTTGGCTAGATTAGGAATGCAAAATATTTAATTTGTTATGATTGATTTTAATTAGGCATGACATCTTTTTAATTTAGTATGTGATTTGTTTAGTTAGGAAGTTAATATATTTGATTTATCTTTATTAGGTATGATTATATTTTATGTTTTATTTAATTGGTAAATGGTTTAAATATTTTATTTAATTCAATGTTTAATTTAATTAAATTGGGATGTGTTTTATGGGCTTTGGGGGGCTAATTGGGCTGGGGTACGAGGCTAGCCAGCAAAACCAGAAACACCGACGTCGTTCGAACACCAATTCGAACGCTACACGAACGTCCGCAATCTGCCTGACGTTCGAACGAAGTAACGAACGCAGCACTAACGAAGACAGTGAACTTGTGAGATGAACTTGATGACGTATTTATTCTGAATTTCCCCTTCCGACCTCTGTTTCCCGCAATATCCTTAGCTAAAAAGGTAGTGCCTCCAACTGAGACTCATCATCGGGTTTCACATGCGAAAATGCGATGCCTACACCTATCATACAAACTCTCGATTGTGGACCGAAGGCGAAATCCATTGTCTACAAGTACCAAATACATGATTGACATACGCCCATATACAGTCTGTATACTGTAGGTAACACACAGTTTAACTACGAAAGGTACGAGGAATGATGTTTTCTAACACTTAAAGCTTTACAAATTTGGGATGATTAGACCTTACAACCAGCTCTCTATTTATTGCCAAGGATTGGCTCTACAGTGCCCACCATTCACTCTCTAATTTCATGGAAATGTAAAATCTCCACCTAAAATTTGTTGTTTACTCGCTCCATTTTCAACATGCACCTAAAGTTGGCTTGAAGGCTTGTGAATTGTTGATGATGCTATGCTAGATTCATTACACATGTAACACAGTTTAACTACGAGGAATGGTGCTTCTAGGGTTAAATTATATTTAAGCATAATTATTATTATTATTATTATTAGTTCATGAGCAACTTTATTGTTCTCGGGTTGTTGGACAGAGTCAGTTCATGACATATTTCAAGGCTCGCCTGATCGGATGGGGGCCGGCAAAGACGAAGCAAGAGGAAACAAGATTGTGTTCATCGGGAATAACTTGAATGGACGTACAGAAGGGATTCAAAGCCTGTTTGTTGTGACTCTCATTAAAATTAGGGTATAATATTTATTATTATATCTGGAAGAAATTTTCTAATTAATAAGTGTATTTACAAGATGACTCATTAAATGACATGTCTCTTATTATGTGATTTTTAGGAAATATGCAAATTAAATGAATATGTCCCTTAGAATGAAAGGATATAACCATTTGAGATGTAAGGGTGCATTGAAGAATTATAATCATTTAAAGGATTGCATCATTAAGTCTAAATGTACCTCTTCAATAATAACCTTTCATCTCTATAAATAGACCCCCCTTATGATATTCATTTGAGATCCAATTTTAGGAAAAAAAAATGTATATTTATGTTTATGGGCATATGTCAATCATGTATGGGTACTTGTAGACAATGGATTTCGCATTTGGTCCACAATCGAGAGTTTGTATGATAGGACATTAGCGATCATGTATACTGCAGGTAACACAGTTTAACTACGAAAGGTACGAGGAATGACGCTTTCTAACACTTGAAGCCTTACAAATTTGGGATGATTAGAGCTTACAACCAAACTCTCTATTTATAGCCAAGGATTGGCTCTACAGTGCCCACCATTCACTCCCTAATTTCATGGAAATGTAAAATCTCCACCTAAAATTTATTTTTTACTCGCTCCATTTTCAACATGTACTAAAGTTGGCTTGGAGGCTTGTGAATTGTTGATGATGCTATGCTAGATTCATTACACAGATAGCACAGTTTAACTACGAGGAATGGTGCTTCTAGGGTTAAATTATATTTAAGCATAAATTATTATTATTATTATTATTATTATTATTATTATTATTATTATTATTATATTATTATTATTATTATTATTATTATTATTTTATTATTATTATTATTATTATATTATTATTATTATTATTATTATTATTATTAGTTCATGAGCAACTTTATTGTTCTCGGGTTGTTGGACAGAGTCAGTTCATGACATATTTCAAGGCTCGCCTGATCGGATGGGGGCGGCCGGCAAAGATGAAGCAAGAGGAAACAAGATTGTGTTCATCGGGAAGAACTTGAATGGACGTACAGAATGGATTCAAAGCCTGTTTGCTGTGACTCTCATTAATATTAGGGTATAATATTTTATTATTATATCTGGAAGAAAATTTTCTAATTAATAAGTGTATTTATAATATGTCTCATTAAATGACATGTCCCTTATTATGTGACTTTTAAAAAAGATACAAATTAAATGAATATGTCCCTTAGAATGAAATGATATAACCATTTGAGATGTAAGGGTGCATTGAAGAATTATAATCATTTAAAGGATTGCATCATTAAGTCTAAAGGTACATCTTCAATAATAACCTTTCATCTCTATAAATAGACCCCCCTTATGCTATTCATTTCAGATTCAATTTTGGGGGAAAATGTATATTTATATGTCTATGGGCATATGTCAATCATGTATTGGGTACTTGTAGACAATGGATTTCGCCTTCGGTCCACAATCGAGAGTTTGTATGATAGGGCATTAGCGATCATGTATACGGCAGGTAACACAGTTTAACTACGAAAGGTATGAGGAATGATGCTTTCTAACACTTGAAGCTTTACAAATTTGGGATGATTAGAGCTTACAACCAAGCTCTCTATTTATAGCCAAGGATTGACTTTACAGTGCCCACCATTCACTCCATAATTTCATGGAAATATAAAATCTCCACTTAAAATTTGTTGTTTACTCGCTCCATTTTCAACATGCACCTAAAGTTGGCTTGGAGGCTTGTGAATTGTTGATGATGCTATGCTAGATTCATTACACAGGTAACACGGTTTAACTACGAGGAATGGTGCTTCTAGGGTTAAATTATATTTAAGCATAGATTATTATTATTATTAGTTCATGAGCAACTTTATTGTTCTCGGGTTGTTGGACAGAGTCAGTTCATGACATATTTCAAGGCTCGCCTGATCGGATGAGGGCCGGCAAAGACGAAGCAAGAGGAAACAAGATTGTGTTCATCGGGAAGAACTTGAATGGACGTACAGAAGGGATTCAAAGCCTATTTGTTGTGACTCTAATTAATATTAGGGTATAATATTTTATTATTATATCTAGAAGAAAATTTTCTAATTAATATGTGTATTTATAAGATGTCTCATTAAATGACATGTCCCTTATTATGTGACTTTTAGGAAAGATACAAATTAAATGAATATGTCCCTTAGAATAAAAGGATATAACTATTTGAGATGTAAGGGTGCATTGAAGAATTATAATCATTTTAAGGATTGCATTATTAAGTCTAAAGGTACCTCTTCAATAATAACCTTTCATTTTTATAAATAGACCCCCTTATGCTATTCATTTGGGATTCAATTTTGGGGAAAAATGTATATTTATATACAGACATATTAGAGAGTCTTTGTCATTTTTAACAAGTGATTAGGAGAATAAATGAGAATTAAATTGAGACTAAAATTAATCATAAATATTAGGGGTGGCAGTTTGGGTCATGATTCGTTTATTCGTTTGATTCGATTCGCTTTAAAGCGAATACGGGTTTGAAAAAATAGATTTGTTTAATAAATGGGTCAATTCGATTCGATTCGTTTATTAAACGAATCGAATACGAATTTAAGCTTACTGATTCGTTTATTCGTTTAGGATTCGTTTTATTATTTTTATTTACTAGTTTTTGTTAATTTTCAATTGAGATTTGAGAAATTATAGCTAATTATCATATAAAATGTAATATTTTCAATATTTGGTTAGATATTTTTAGTAAATACATTAATTACATATTTCATATGTATATATTTATGAAGAATTAATGTAAATCAAGTGTGGTAAATTATTTTATTAAATAATATCATTGACTAAACGAATATACGAATCCTGATATTAGGATTCGTTTAATAAACGAATCGAATACGAATCCATCACATTTTAATTCGATTCGTTTAGGATTCGATACAAATTCGATTCGTTAATTCGTTTTGCCACCCCTAATAAATATATGTACTATATTACTAATATTTTGAAAATCATCTCGAACTCAGGTGTCAAATTTTATTATAATATTTGAAAATCGAATTAATACGTCATTTGAAGGGGGGTTTAACAACAATATTTCTTTTAATGGTAAACATGATGAAATACAAACTTACCGGTTGTTTTAACACAATATTTCTTTTAATGGTAAAATTCTCGTTCTTTTTCTTTCCAAACTTGGACTTCATTTCTTTGGTTTTCCCAAATAAAAATTCAACTTGAGGGTTGAAGAATTGATGTTAAAAAAATATATATATATTTTACCGTTCTAATCTGATGAACTTACTCATGACAATCAAAATAAGAAGTTTTTTCGTCTATTTTTAAATTTAAATATTGGCTTTTCAGTCATAAAAAATTAATTTTATAAAATAGATGTTTTATTATACATACAGTACAGATGATAAATTAAAATAGTTATAGAATTAAGTTCTTGTTTTCTGAATATTAAGGGATTAATTTAATTTAATTTAAGCAAAAGCCAAAAAATAAAAAAAAAAAAATCCAAAAGGAAAAAGAAAATATCATTGGATTGTTGGTCACATTATTAATGACTCGAAATCATAAACAACTCAAAAGTGAACGGACGAAGTACAACTCAACAACAAATCCAAATGAAGACAAACATAGTCAAAACCCTAAACACGTTTCCATACTTCACCCTAGAGTCTTGACTCTTTTACTGTTCACTGACCCTTTAAAATCCCTTGATCTTCACTTTCTCTGGTTTATTGGGTGTCTGTTTGTTTCTCCAAGCTGTCATTTTGAAGCTTGTAATCTCAGTTATGGACGTGGGGTCTCTATTGCTTAGCAATACTGTTGTTCTGGGGATGATTCTGAGCTCTGTGATGCAATCTTTGGTGAGGGAGAGTCAAACTCTCTTCTTTGCCTTCTCTTGTTGGTACATTACCGTTTACTTTGAATTCTGTATTATTATTATTTTTATTTTTTGTTTATAATATTGTGAAATTGAAGTGTGTTTGATATTTTTGTTGGTGGGTATATTTTATTGAGAAGGGTTTTGCCATTTTAAGTATGCTCTTGTTGTTTGGTGATTTTCTTTGACCAAGTTGACTCCTTTTGTGACCTTATAAGAGTGGAAGAAATTGAAAGGAGGGGATAAGTTTTTGAAAGGGTAGTTATTGAAAAACTAGGGTTTTGTGAAATGAATGTAGAGTTATGACTTGTTGACTATGTGGGTGTTATTGTTAGTGATTTTTTCCTCTGTCCAAAAGGATTAAAAATTGAAATTATTCAGGTTGTGAGAATGCCTTCGGGTGTTGGAATATGATTGATTAATTCGGGCAGATTAATAATGTCCTCCTATTAGTTTGTTGTTACCGAGTTCGTTAGGCTATTTGCCTATTTCCCTTGAGGTGTTGGATATTTATGTATTAAATAAATCATCTTATTGGTTTTTTGTTACCAATTACGTTAGACTATCATCCATGTTTGTAAGGTTGTTTGCTTTTGCTGGTTTGTCGCTATCTCTTATATATTGCTCACAAGCAACTCTGATTATCTGGTTTATAAGATATTATAAAGAGGAGAGAATATGTCTGAATAGTCATTTGTAAGTTCTTAGAGGTTTTGATGGAATCTAATGTGATACTGATATTGTCGTAGCAGGGCTGAGTTTTATTTTACCAAAACTAAATACGAACCAAACATAAGTTTAGGTTTCCATAATAGTTTAAAATTGTTTTGTGTCGACCAAGTTGAAATGATGTATAGGTTTTTTAAAATCAAATGAAAATATTTTGTGTAATTCAAGGAGCTTTTTCTGGATCTGAGCGTATATTTACCGGTAGGTCTTTGCTTTTTGTTATCGGTAAGATTTTGATTCCAAAAGTTTGATAATATATTGCTGATAGGTTGTGGCTTCCATGTGTACATGTTAAATTCTCTGCTTATTAATTGACTTTATAAATATATATTACCTTAAAACTTCTGCTTTAAAAACACTAATTCCCCCCTTCCCCACAGGTTCCAATTGGTCTGAACCGACCTGAACATTGTACATCTTATTTTTAGATCATCCCTTCATCTTTTCAAGGCTGTATTTGCTTGCTACAATCCTGTTCCTTTGATCATACTCTTGTTATGATGCAATTTGTAAAAATCTATTTTGTTCATCCGTTGTGAAATGGAAAATTTGGCCTTATTCAAATGTTCTCGGAATTGGTTTTTCTTCATTTTAGCTGATGTATATGCTTATCTGAATATATTCTGCCACTAGCAGATGGGATATCATTTTGATGACAGAAACATATATTCAAGCTTGATGATAACAGATCATAGGTAAGAAAGTTTAATTTTTCTCTTTTCCTAATTAGTCATAGAATCATAATAGAGGGTGCAGAAGTAATTGGGACTAGGATACACAATTGCATTGCAGGTTCCCATTGGAAGAACTGACTATTGTGAAAAGGCCTGTTGAGGAAAACAAAGATGCTGGTGAAACTGAGGATACTGATAGTGACGATGATGATGGTGAGGAGGATGATGGGGATGGTGACGATGGAAGTGACTATGAGGGGGAGGATTCTGATGATGATGATGCTGAGGCCAATGATGATAGTGATAGTGATAGTGATGAAGATGACGATGATGACGAGGACAACGATGAGGACGATGACAATGACGACGAGGAGGATGGTGATGATGATGATGATGATGATGATGATGATGAGGAAGAGCATAAAGGCCCACCTTCCAAAAGAAAGAAATGAGAGATATTATGTGCGGTCTGGGTAGCATTTATTGATGTTTAACTGTTAGCGAGTAGAAATATTTAAGTTGGTTAGGCGACGTATATGGGAAATTATTGATATCATTTACCGATTGTTATACCCTTGTCGTATTGAACTATCTAGCTAGATTTATATGTGATTATATTGGGGTCAATGGACCATTCAGTTAATAAAGATATTTCTTCTCTACCCCGAGCTTCATCAAGTTCAATTTTATCCATCTCTTTTGGTGGAGGCATCCATTCAAGCATTGTTATACCTTCTAAGCTCTCTTTTCTATACAGAGCGGAAAATATTTACTAATTTCAAGTTTCTTTCTTTTTCATTTTACTCATAAACTAGGTGAATAATACAGTTTATGACAAAAAAAAATGACCAAATCAGTTATGGTGTTTAATATATCTGGCTTTTTTTCCCAGTAACCCTGATATAGAAAATTTCATTAGAACATGCAAGGAATGTAAGCAGAGTTGGCTTTGTTAAATCTAAGTTTAAAGACACAAGGAAAATTTCTTGTAAACCAAGATAAATTGTGCAGGGAAGATGATGAAAATTTGGAAATTTTATTCACGATTCATCCATGATTAGCAAACATATGTGAAAAAGGAAAAGATTGAAATGGGTATTAACTGTATACTGTGAAAAAAAAAATAAAAAAAAGGATTTTGAAATGGGTATTAACTGCTGTGTTGGCTCCAACTTCATAAATTCCTGCAATTCTTTGAATCAAGCTCCTTTCTGTTGGCCACAAGGAATTGTTATTGGCCATCTCTTCGATTAGGTCCCAGGCTTGATCTTCTCCTTTTGACATCAAAGCTCCTCCAGCAGCAGCATCAATAGTGGTTCTCATCAATCCAGAAAGTCCATTATAGAAAGTTTGGACTTGAAGCCATTTTGGAATCTCATGGTGAGGACATTTCCGGAGCAGATCTTTGTATCTTTCCCAAGCTTCGTACATGGATTCTGAATCTTGCTGCACAAAGGATGTGATGTCATTTCTCAGTTTTGCTGTTCTGGCTGGTGGAAAGTACTTTGCAAGGAATTTGGTGGCTAGGGTGTTCCATGTTGTGATGGAACCTGCTGGTAGTGAATGTAGCCAGGCCTTTGCTCTGTCTTTCAAAGAGTATGGAAAAACCCGCAATCTCATTGCTTCTTCAGCTCCTCGGTTGTAATTGAAAGTGCCGCAAACTTCCAGGAAGTTGCTGATGTGGGCGTTAGGATCTTCAGTTGCATTCCCTCCAAATTGAACTGACTGCTGAATCATCTGAATGCATGTTTTGATGTCACACGCATTTGCTGGTAAGGGAGGAAGTACAATACAGGAAATGAGTCTGTCAACCATCGGAATGGTTCTGTTCGAATGGGAATGGAATGGTGGTGCAACGATCAAAGGTTCAGGTTCCATGTTGACTAAAGCTTCTTGGCCTTCTCGCCTTTCTCTTCTCAACTGTCCGATGGTTCTTTCAATTTCTAGGTCAAGTGGTCGGAGTTCAAAGCTTCTGGTTCGTCTCATGAAGTGTCTAAGAACCTGTAACACAAGAAAACAGAAATAATAAGTAAAAAGAAATTAGATACAAGTAAAGGTATCTAACCCCTAAACTAATAGTAAAAGATAACTAAGTCCCCGGCAACGGCGCCAAAAACTTGACCGGCGTAAACACACATGTATAACGCAAGCGCACGTATCGTTCAAGTAGTATAAAAATATCGATCCCACGAGGACTTAATATCTAAACTATTAATTTTATGAGGTCAAATGATTACTAATATCTAACAAGTTGATTGATTGATTTGAAATGGTGACGATTCTAAATTTAAAAGCAAGTAAATAAAATTGTCAAAAATAGGTTTGAAGAAAATTCAATATTAAAAACTATCTAGGGTTGTGATTTCTTCAATATCATTTTAAAGATGAAGTGGTTATCTTAAAGTTGGGTAATATATTGATTTATTAACCTGGAACACTAAATTATGTGTAAGCCTCTGTCGATGGTCAGACACAAATACCCAGTTTAACCCAATTGAACCATATGTCTATGTCAACCAAATTATCTGGATTCATTAAGTTTAAGTTCCAATTATGGCTACCCCCGCCCGACAGGTATATTCCTATCCTGTAAGGAAATCTATTAAAGGGTTATCTATCCTCAAGGAAGATCGTGGGCTATTGAGTCTAAGGCTGAAACCTAAAATTCCTATGTCTAGTTTATTTTAAGTTTACCAGTTCAATTTTATTAATGGCCAGTTAATGAAAAAGCATTAAGATTAAGACTCAATAAATAAACCTTTATATTACCCAAACTATAATTTAACCACTTATAAACCGGTGATATTGGATTTCATCACAACCCCAGATAACTGGCTTAGTTACGACACATATTTACAGGTGGTAAAAAAAAAAACTTAAATAAAATAAAAGACATAAAGTAAAATACTGAAAAGTAAATTGCTGAAAGTAAATTACTGAAAAGTAAATTGCTGAAAAGTAAATTGCTGAAAGTAAATTACTGAAAAGTAAAAACTGAAAATTAAAGAAAGAAAAGTACTGTGCGTAAAAGTAAATTGCGGAAAGTAAAAACTGAAAAGTAAAGAAAAGAAAATGCGAAAGCGAAAATTAATTACTAAAAGCTATAAATAAACAAACAAGATACAATCTTCTTAGTATTCTTAAGGAATTCCTTAGAAGAAAGTATGAATTTTACAAATGAAATGGCTTGGTATTTATAGGCAAAATTTTGCCTCCATCAAATCATCCATCAAATTCTCCACCAAATCCATTATTAATTTCTCCACTAATTACTCCACCAAATCCATAATTGATCCACTAATTGCTTATCTTATTTGGTGTTGATTTGATAATTTTTATTAATTATTAATTAATTAATATTTTGCTTTGAAAATGATTGATAATGACTTTAATAATTACACTCCACACACTTCTGGATGGTTCATCAATTTCGGTCATAAAATCATCAGAATTTGAAAATATTTTCTCTCAAAGTTGTAGATCGTTGAGTCTTCTTTAATCTGGAACTTGAATCAGCTCAATCCGATATCGGAGTAAAAAGTTATGCCCAAAATACGACAGATGCGCAAAACTAGAATTTCCAAAACTGCACTTCGTCAAAAACGCCATTTCAAGTTTCCAATCTCCAAAATTAATATATCAAGTCCAATAATTACCCTTATTTGATCCACATTTCATCCTAAATGATTTCATTGAGACCCGATATTATTTTATCTGCAAAATAAACTAAAACACATCAAAACGTTCATCAAACCCGAGAAACTAAACAAAATATTAAGTAAAAGGGGCGGTAAATATTGATATATTTTCCGCTCATCACACCCCAAACCTAACATTTTGCTAGTCCTCGAGCAAAACAACAAAATAAAAATAAAATTAAACTAAGCCACTTTCGTAGGGATCACGGTTGCATTTAGCGTATGCAACAAGCCTTTAAACCCCTAGGTGTCCCTAGTGGACGAGTTGTAGTCTCGTGAGGGTTTACAGCAACGATACCCACAAATGTTTTACAAAAGTAAAAAGGTAGTAAAACTAATGCACACAAAAGCAAAAAGACAAGCGAAAATAGAATAAAGAAGTTAGTGACTAATCAGGTAAAACTTCTACTCCAAGTTACTAGTTGTTTTGTTTTATTCTAAATTACTGAATAAGTAAATTCTCCGATTATTTTTACCATTCTTCATATACATAGCCAACAAAATATTAAACAACTCATTTTTGCCCACAACAGTCATAAGTGCAGTTGATAAGAGAGTAATATTTTTGTCCTAAAGTTCTATCAGATTCACACCTTTTTTGGAGCAATGGAATAATTTTCTCATTTTTCTGATTTTTTTTCTTTGATTTTTCTGAATTTGACTTTTTTATATACAATATCTTCCGTCTATGTAGCGAGCTTTGGGTCGGTGACTCCCAAACCAGTTGGCTTTAGGGCACCAGGTGTTAAGACACCCCTACGAACTTAATTACTCAGACTTCAGATATATATATTTTGCAGTATCTTTGATCCATGTAACGAGCTTTGGGCCAATGACTCCCAAACCAGTTGGTTTTAGGGCACTAGGTGTTAAAACACCCTTACAGACTTAATAACCCGGATCTTAGATACTTTATTTTTTTTTATATCAGAAATGATTTTTTTTTTTATTCCATAACTATTAATAGATGTTTCCTCCAATTAAACTAGAGCACGAAATATTACAAGCTTTTCAATTACAGCTCATGTCTGTATGTTACTATGCATGTTGATAATACCTGTCAAATGAGCATATGAAGATTCATTTTAGTCAGTATTATGGAGAATTCACAAATTAAATAATTCAAAATGAAATAAACAAAAATTAACTTGTTTCGAAATAAATGGTTTGAATACGTCTCAAGAGTGGAAACTCCTACTCGGCTATTTCTTACCAATTTCACCTTTTAGTTAAAATAAAAACACAAAAATGCAAAATATTTTTGTAATTTTTGAAAAATTTTCAATTTTTTTTTGTATTTTTCGAAAAATTTTGGACTAAAAATAAAAACAATACAAAAAAAGTACTATTAACTATACCTCACCCCCAAACCTAAATGAGACATTGTCCCCAATGTCTTAAACAGTGAAGAGAAGAGTTTAGAAAATAATACCTGGTTAGCTGAAATTCTACAGGAAATTAAAGGTTAAGATCCAGATTTATTCGTCGCTTCTTACCACGATCGTCCTCAGACCAATTTATCTTTGATAGGATAGGGTCAACTTGTGGCTCATGAGCTAAGAGTTGATCTATTAGATCCGGAGCAGTTCTGGCAAGTAAAGAGGAGTTCTTTCATAGGTTTTGACACGAACCCATTTCTCCGAGCATCATCAAGAAACACACAAGAAAATCATAAAATCCATCAACGTTAAGCAATCCAAGTGGTTTCTGGTGTATGTTCAGGTTTGCCCAAGATAGAACTATAAAAATTTCCTCTAATGTACCCAAACCACCTGGCAAAGCAATAAAAGCATCAGCACGATTAATCATTTCTACCAGGCGTTCAGACATACCTGGCACGATCAGTTCCTCTCCGTTTGATGACCAATAAGATTTGCCTCTGCCAAGGGTTTTGGGATGATTCCCAAAACATGACTGCCTCCTTCTTGTACGGCCTCTGAAACGATCCCCATTAATCCAAGATTGCCTCCGCCATATATTAAGTGCATATTCCTTGCAGCTAAGACTCGACCCAATTCCTGTGCTGCTTCTATGTATTGTGGTTAGTACCAACACTACTACCGCAAAACACACAAATGTTTTCAACTCGTCTTCTTGAAGTGGCTTCCATGTTTTATGTTTTTCTTTCTCAACTCTGGATGACTTCAAAGGTGCAATGATGAGTTGAATTTATAATACCTGAAAAGGGTGAGTAAAAATAGCACAAGTTTCTTCCAAAGGACGATTAGTAGCAAAATAATAAATAGACCGTGATAGTCAAAAAGATCTGGATCCTGTCGGAGAAAACAAAAGAAAACAACAAAACAAATCAATAATATTAGGAAAAGAAAAAGAGATATAATATGTACAAAAATTTACAGCTTGATTAACGTCTATGCGTCAGGGACAAGCTTCCCATCCAATTTTCTTATAAATTGGAAAACAGGGTCTTTTTGAGTCAGATTCCGAGACTTAACTGTTGTCTTTCTTTTTGAAATTGTGTATGTAATTTGCGAATGGGTATATATGAACATATCCACTGGGATGCGTCTCAAGAGTCGAAGATATATCATCTAAAGACTCCTTACTCAAGCCATCCCTAATGAAGTTAATTTTGTCTTCGCGATTATCAGACACCATTCCTAAAGAACGACAACGAGTGTTGCAATTAAATCGTGCACATTTGAAACAAACACCAATTTGCTTAGCTCTACGTTTCTTTGCATAGGTGCTTCTTCCAAAACCAGGCAGATGTGAAATAAAAGAATCAGAAGACTCACTGCCAATCGGACTCGTGCTTCAATTACCCAACGAATATCATTAGGAATACCATGGATTGTTAATAACCTCATCCGTTCCAAGCGAGCTTTGTATACTTTCATCAGAGATTTTGGAGGGAGAGAAGGAAATTGCTTGTGAAGATTTGCGAGAGCTTCTTCCATCTTGAAATGACTAAACCTGCAAAAATAAAACACACCAAATTAAATCACACTAAATCACAATATATACAAAAATTGCATGGGTTGCCTCCCTGCTAGCGCTAAGTTTAAAGTCGTCAGCCAGACATGACTTCTCGAACGTTAAGCTGGATCTGAAAGTGTAACACTTTCTTTTTGTCGCTCAAATGATTCTCCCCAGTAGTGCTTGACACGCTTGTTTTTAACCTTGAAAGTTTTGTTAGCATCAGGATCATGTATCTCAACGGCTCTATTTGGTAAAACTTTGGTGATCACAAATGGACCTGACCACCGTGATTTTGGCTTCCATGGGAAGATTTTCACCCTTGATTTGTTTAACAGTACCTTCTGCCCTGGTTCCAGTTGTATGCGCACTAACTTCTCATCATGTCTTTTCTTGCCCTTTTCTTTGTACAATTTGGCATCTTCAAAAGGCTGATTGTGAAATTCCTCCAATTCGTTGAGCTGGTGGAACTTTTTCTCTTCTGTTGCTTGTAGAGCAAGAATTGGCTCTTTTAGTGCAAAAGATGCTTTATCTTTAGGCTCCACAGGCAATTGACATGTTTTAAGTTTGTCAGTAGAACTTTGTCTTTTATCAGAGTTCTGAATGGTACTGTGTATCACATCGAGTTTGAAACATTCCTCATTCTTTTCATCATCTGGAAATTCATGGCCTTGAAAACATTGAATGTTACTTCTTGGTCATGTACCCTCATGGTTAATTCTCCTTTTTGTACATCAATAATGGTTCGACCTGTAGCCAAGAATGGTCTCCCAAGGATGATTGGCACGTCTGCGTCTTCCTCCATATCAAGGACAATAAAATCTGCTGGGAAAATGAATTTGTCAACCTTGACTAGCACATCCTCAACTACGCCTCTCGGAAATACGAGCGTTCTATCAGCAAGTTGCAGTGAGACTGAAGTTGGCATTGTTTCTCCAATCTGTAATTTCCTGAAATAGAGAAAGGCATCAAGTTAACACTCGCACCTAAATCACACAAAGCCTTACCAAAGTTATGTTCTCCTATGACGCAAGGAACAGTGAAACTGCCAGGATCTTTCAACTTTGGGGGAAGTTTCCTCTGAATGATGGCACTGCATTCTTCTGTTAATGCTACTGTCTCGTAATCTCCCAATCTCCGTTTTCTTGAAAGAATATCTTTCATGAATTTGGCATAGGTGGGCATTTGTTCCAACGCTTCTGCAAATGGAATGTTGATATGCAGCTTTTTGAAGATCTCCAGGAACCGAGAAAACTGTTGTCCAATTTGTTCTTCTGAAGACGTTGAGGAAAAGGTGGAGGTGGAGTGATCTGTTCTTTTTCCTTTGCTTCTTTTTCCTCCATCTGTTGCTTTGTTTCTTTTGGAACTTCCTCAGCAGCTGTTTTGACTCCAACATCTTTGTTGATTTCAGTACCGCTTTTAACATGATGGCATGACATTGCTCCTTCCCCATGTTCCTCGGATTTGGCTCTGTGTTGCTAGGAAGGGTACCTGGCGGTCTGTAACTCTGAGCATTATCCAGTTGTCCAATTTAATTCTCCAGTGCTTTGATAGAGGCTGAATGGCTTTGAAATATAGTATCATATCTTGCTGCTTGAGAGTCGTTTTTTGCTTCCATCTTTTTCAAGTAGGTCAAAACTTCTGTTATTCCTGATTCATTTGCCTGCTCCTGGCCTTTGTTCTGTTGTTGGAATTCATGTGGTGGATAGTTCTTGCTGTTGGCCTGAATTGTTGCTCCATGATAAATTAGGATGATTCCTCCACCCTGGGTTGTAGGTGTTGGAATATGGATTGTTCCCTTGTTGTTGAAATTGTTGACATAATTCACCGTTTCTTCAGGTTGAGTTGGCTCTGGTGCTCCTCCATATGTTGAACTTGTTGCTCCAATATTGCTTTGAGTGTTGAGAGTCTCCATGCATGAATTTGCATATCTGGTCCAGTTTGGCACTAACTGCTGCTGTGTTGGCTCCAACTTCATAAATTCCTGCAATTCTTTGAATCAAGCTCCTTTCTGTTGGCCACAAGGAATTGTTATTGGCCATCTCTTCGATTAGGTCCCAGGCTTGATCTTCTCCTTTTGACATCAAAGCTCCTCCAGCAGCAGCATCAATAGTGGTTCTCATCAATCCAGAAAGTCCATTATAGAAAGTTTGGACTTGAAGCCATTTTGGAATCTCATGGTGAGGACATTTCCGGAGCAGATCTTTGTATCTTTCCCAAGCTTCGTACATGGATTCTGAATCTTGCTGCACAAAGGATGTGATGTCATTTCTCAGTTTGCTTTGTTGTTCTGGCTGGTGGAAAGTACTTTGCAAGGAATTTGGTGGCTAGGGTGTTCCATGTTGTGATGGAACCTGCTGGTAGTGAATGTAGCCAGGCCTTTGCTCTGTCTTTCAAAGAGTATGGAAAAACCCGCAATCTCATTGCTTCTTCAGCTCCTCGGTTGTAATTGAAAGTGCCGCAAACTTCCAGGAAGTTGCTGATGTGGGCGTTAGGATCTTCAGTTGCATTCCCTCCAAATTGAACTGACTGCTGAATCATCTGAATGCATGTTTTGATGTCACACGCATTTGCTGGTAAGGGAGGAAGTACAATACAGGAAATGAGTCTGTCAACCATCGGAATGGTTCTGTCTCGAATGGGAATTGGGTTTGCAACGATCAAAGGTTCAGGTTCCATGTTGACTAAAGCTTCTTGGCCTTCTCGCATTTCTCTTCTCAACTGTCCGATGGTTCTTTCAATTTCTAGGTCAAGTGGTCGGAGTTCAAAGCTTCTGGTTCGTCTCATGAAGTGTCTAAGAACCTGTAACACAAGAAACAGAAATAATAAGTAAAAAGAAATTAGATACAAGTAAAAGTATCTAACCCCTAAACTAATAGTAAAAGATAACTAAGTCCCCGGCAACGCGCGCCAAAAACTTGACCGGCGTAAACACACATGTATAACGCAAGCGCACGTATCGTTCAAGTAGTATAAAAATATCGATCCCACGAGGACTTAATATCTAAACTATTAATTTTATGAGGTCAAATGATTACTAATATCTAACAAGTTGATTGATTGATTTGAAATGGTGACGATTCTAAATTTAAAAGCAAGTAAATAAAATTGTCAAAAATAGGTTTGAAGAAAATTCAATATTAAAAACTATCTAGGGTTGTGATTTCTTCCAATATCATTTTAAAGATGAAGTGGTTATCTTAAAGTTGGGTAATATATTGATTTATTAACCTGGAACACTAAATTATGTGTAAGCCTCTGTCGATGGTCAGACACAAATACCCAGTTTAACCCAATTGAACCATATGTCTATGTCAACCAAATTATCTGGATTCATTAAGTTTAAGTTCCAATTATGGCTACCCCCGCCCGACAGGTATATTCCTATCCTGTAAGGAAATCTATTAAAGGGTTATCTATCCTCAAGGAAGATCGTGGGCTATTGAGTCTAAGGCTGAAACCTAAAATTCCTATGTCTAGTTTATTTTAAGTTTACCAGTTCAATTTTATTAATGGCCAGTTAATGAAAAAGCATTAAGATTAAGACTCAATAAATAAACCTTTATATTACCCAAACTATAATTTAACCACTTATAAACGGTGATATTGGATTTCATCACAACCCCAGATAACTGGCTTAGTTACGACACATATTTACAGGTGGTAAAAAAAAAACTTAAATAAAATAAAAGACATAAAGTAAAATACTGAAAAGTAAATGCTGTGAGGAAAAATTACTGAAAAGTAAATGCTGAAAAGTAAATTGCTGAAAGTAAATTACTGAAAAGTAAAAACTGAAAATTAAAGAAAGAAAAGTACTGTGCGTAAAAGTAATTGCGGAAAGTAAAAACTGAAAAGTAAAGAAAAGAAAATGCGAAAGCGAAAATTAATTACTAAAAGCTATAAATAAACAAACAAGATACAATCTTCTTAGTATTCTTAGGAATTCCTTAGAAGAAAGTATGAATTTTACAAATGAAATGGCTTGGTATTTATAGGCAAAATTTTGCCTCCATCAAATCATCCATCAAATTCTCCACCAAATCCATTATTAATTTCTCCACTAATTACTCCACCAAATCCATAATTGATCCACTAATTGCTTATCTTGTTTGGTGTTGATTTGATAATTTTTATTAATTATTAATAATTAATATTTTGCTTTGAAAATGATTGATAATGACTTTTAATAATTACACTCCACACACCTCTGGATGGTTCATCAATTTCGGTCATAAAATCATCAGAATTTGAAAATATTTTCTCTTTCAAAGTTGTAGATCGTTGAGTCTTCTTTAATCTGGAACTTGAATCAGCTCAATCCGATATCGAGTAAAACGTTATGCCCAAAATACGACAGATGCGCAAAACTAGAATTTCCAAAACTGCACTTCGTCAAAAACGCCATTTCAAGTTTCCAATCTCCAAAATTAATATATCAAGTCCAATAATTGCCCTTATTTGATCCACATTTCATCCTAAATGATTTCATTGAGACCCGATATTATTTTATCTGCAAAATAAACTAAAACACATCAAAACGTTCATCAAACCCGAGAAACTAAACAAAATATTAAGTAAAAGGGGCGGTAAATATTGATATATTTTCCGCTCATCATGGGTCATGCTCTCCAACCGTTGAGTTTTGCGCCATAACTACTGCCTGATCGTGAAGGAAACTGTCTAACTGCTGTAATCGGGATCAACTGCATCATGTGTTTTCGGTTGTTCTGAGTCCTTTGTCGTTCTAATCGCTGTTTCGGTCCTCTTGAGTTCTTTGTCGCTCTAATCGCTATTTCGGTCATCCTGAGTCATTTGTCGTTCTAATCGCTGTTTTCGGTCGTCCTGAGTTCTTTATCCTTTACCCCTTCGTTCCAGGGCGATTTTGCTCTAGGGTGATTTTCTTTTGTCAACAATTGTCCCCCAAATTCACCTTGATTGAATTTGGAAATGAGATCGAGGTGAATTTTTCATATCAAGATGATAGACGTCGGCCTACAAGTCCTCGGGTTGCGACACCTGTCTAGGGTGACTTTATAATTTCTTCCTCATTTCCCCGCTCTTTCTTCTCGTTCGGCTGCACTCATTGAAGACGGGTGCTCTTTCTTCTCGTTCGGATGCCCTAATTGAGGACTGGCGCTCTTTCTTCTCATTCAAGGGAGGCCACTGCACTGATTGAGGACTAGCCCGATGGGCATTCTTTCTCGCCCTTGGCTAGCTAACTACCCGACCGATCTTTCAGTACAGGTAATCTGCGAGACCGGTGGGGGGCAGTACCTTCCCACAGAGGAACTCGGTCAGCCGCTGCCAACGGACGTAACCCATTCACACCATTACATTCCATTTCAAACCTCAACCCGTGTGGATGGCCGTTGGCTAACCTTCTTACATTTCATTCCACAACTCATTAAAGAAAGCTTTTGTTTCCGACAGCCCCTTTTCATACAGATCTTTTCTTTTCCCGGCTCTGCTCTGCTCATTCTGTTCCTTCCCCCTTCCATCCATTCTGCTATTGAACTATTCACCAACTTACGGTCTCTACCTCCCACTATCGTCTTACTATGGAAGTTGCTTTTCGTCGGTTCCTCACAGACGGCGCCAAATGTTGACGGCTGATTTTCGTCTCAGAGGGCATATGGGAATGCCGTTTCCGGGACAATCCTCCTTCAATAATGATTTGTTTGGTTATGGGAGGCCAAGCCAAGATGTTATGAGTAGGGTCGGCCTATGGCCGAGCAGTTGAAAGAGGTTACAGTCGTTATTTTTCTATTGTTTACAAGCTGCTATTCGGAGCATCTTCTTTAACCCTCCCCTTTATATACTTCCAAAATATGATATTGTTCTCATTTGTTATGCTTCCCATGTGCTACCTGACCGATTGCCGGGTTCTTTGCCCTAGGCCTGACTTTGTCGAAAGTAAGCCTGTAGCCTGATGGTTTTGTCACATCAACTCTGCTTTCTCCTCTGCCACACGTAACAATAATGGTGACAGCCTGGACGATGCTTCCGGGGAACGACTCGTGTTGACACATGTAAAGGAAAATCACAGATTTTAGATTTATGTCGGTTGCTAAATAAACGGCTAGATAAACTGATGAGCTTCCCAAAATCAATTCTGCCCTGGCCCGAGTTGGTTTTGAGAAGGGCTTGGCCGATCTAGTGAAAAACTGATGCTGGGATGCTGGGAGAGTGGCGGAACCTGGGGAAGAAGTTCTCGCTTCTGAAGGATTCGCCTGACGAGCTTCAGCGATCTTCGGTCGGCCAATAATTATGTAATAATATAGGACGTTCCATCGTCCAGGCGTTGTACTTTTGAGGACGTTTCGTCCCGTGTTCTCATATTTCTCAGCTTTGTCCTTATTGCAAAGACATTACGTTCTCGTGCTCCCATAATGAGGGCACATATTTTTTCAAGTATTTACCGTTTATCGCTCTAACATGTACTTTTCCATTCAATTCAAATCCTTAAATGATAGGCCCCGTTTGGCAACATGTTTTTTACTTCGAATGGGCCTTCCCAATTAGGCGACCATTTGCCATATGCCGGATCTTTGGCACCAAGAGGTAATATAGTTTTCCACACTAATTCGCATTTTCTGAACGATTTAGCCATGACTCTCTGATTATATCCATTGGCCATTTTTTTCTTTTGCGCCTCCAAACGATTTATGACATCGCATTTAACATCGTCCAATTCCAACAAATTTTGGATCATTGCTTCGCTTTAGTCCTCTCTCGTCAATTCCTTTTGCAACATTATCCTAGTGGATTCAATATTAACTTCCACTGGTAATACGGCCTTTTGACCAGATACTAATTGAAATGGCGTGACCGAGGTATTCGTTCGTGCTGACATCCTATATGCCCATATAGACTGACTCAAACACTCGTCCTCACTTCCCAGGTTTACTTCGTCCAATACATCTTACACCCTTGTGATGCTCGCCTTAAATCGCCCGTTTAGAGCGTTTTCTTCCTATTTCATTTGTTGTTCGCTCTTATGACTCCTTTCCATCAAACAATCTACCTCGCATGCCTCTCTTAGTCTGTCATCTGTCTGGTGCGCTAACAATTTATCCCTTAAGGCCGAAATCGCGGCTTGAGTTTCAGCTTCGTTTTCTCGTTCCGTTACAGAGGCCATTAAGTTGGACCTAGTGGCCGCGAGTGCGGCTTTCTCTTTACTCTGCTTGTTCTTCTTCATTTGAACTGTTGTGCATCTGTAGGCACTGCATTTTTACACATAGTCCCTATGATGAGTCTCATTTTGGAGACACTACCTTTTAAGTCACGGAGGTCACGGGAAACGGACATCGGAAGGGGAAATTCAGAATAAACAAGGTTCGTTGTTTTCGTTCGTGCTACGTTTGTATTTACGTTCGAACGTCAAACGGATTGCGGGCGTTCGTGCCGCGTTCGAGGAAGCGTTCGAACGGTGTCGGTAATTCTGGTTTTGCTGCTAGCCTCTCATCCAGCCCATTAGCCCCCCAAAGCCCATAAAACACGTCCCAATTTAAATAAATAAATATTAATTAAAACATTAACTAAATAAGATAATAATTAAATTAATTAAATTAATTAAATAAAACATATACCAAACATAAAATAAACAATTACCAACTTAAACTAAAATCATGCCTAAATTAAACAAATCACATACTAAATCAAAATATAATCATACCAAGTTAAAATCAATCAACCAATATTATTCCTAACTTAAAATATTGTATTCCTAAACCAAGCCAATCAAATATTCAACCTTCCCTATCTAGCCAAGATTTGTCCCCCCTCAATCTTTGACTTCCCTTAACCAACACCAAATCAAATCCCTCTTTAATTAGCCAAATCCTCTTTCCTTGTCAAGCCCAACCCTTTGCCTATAAAAAGAACCCTTCACCAACCTTCTCAACGGCTAGCTAGTCCCTAACTCATACACACACACATAAAAATTACAGGAGGAACACACCCAAAAACAATAAGCAAAAGATAAAGAGGAAAAGGCAGCGAAACCACAAGGAAACAATAACAAAAGACGGAGAACGACGACTCAAAACAGTAAGACAACGAACGAGAACAGTGAACCAGTGAACTGGGAGAGTTGCGGAGCATCCACCCTTCCGACGATCGTGTACCGTACATCCGAGAGATGATTTAAAAGGTTAGACCTGAGGGTACCTTTTCATTAGTTTATATTCATTTTTTTATTATTATTATTGAATTCTATTCGCATGAGAGTCGTTTATGGAAGCATGTTGTGGCTTGAATGAAATGGAAGAGTGTCGTCTCTTGTGGTATATAGGATGGAAACCCAGACGTAAATTCCGTAGCCGAATCCGAATGGACGGTAGTGCGGTCTGTACATGGGACACAACTCCACGTACCACTTGAGTAAACGACACCTTCTCTTGTGTGGCGTTGCTTTGGTTTATTTATTTCTTGTCATTTAAATCATGTATGTTGCTTATTCCCTTATGATATGATCGATTGCATGGGCTTAGTAAGTGCGATGAAAGGTTCCCTAATTGGAGGGGTTAAAATCCTTCACCACGACGCTTTGCCGCACCGATTGATGTGTGTTCGGTTGAATGCGAGATACGTTCAATCGAGCATACCTAGTTTGATATGATTGTCTTTATTTTCGTATGCATGATTCAACCGAGCGCATGGGTTTAGTAAGTGCGATGTGAGATCCCCTATGGGGAGGGGCTAAAGCCCTTTACCACGATGCTTTGCCGCGCCGGTTGATGTGTGTTCGGTTGGATGCAAGACACGTTCAATCGGACATACTTAGAATAGTATGATTGTCTTTATGTTTGTATGCATGATGTGATGTGACGCGCATGGGCTTAGTATGTTGGTCTAAAGGTCCTCTTTTTGAGAGATCAAGAGCCCTCAAAAGGCCACCTTTACGGCAGTACTTCGCCGCGCCCCTTTATTTTGTTGTTTATGTATTGCGTCCCATTTCATGCATCAGGTCTGTTCCCGTTCGAACACGTTTACGAACGCAACTCGAACGCGCATGCATTTTTGCCTTATCATGCATCAGGTCTCATTTCCGTTCGAACGCGTTATCAAACGCCATACGAACGCGAGCATTCTGTTTCATTTCCGTTCGAACGCGTTTACGAACGCTACTCGAACGTGAGCATTCTGTTTCATTTTCGTTCGAAAGCGTTTACGAACGCTACACGAACGCACACACACTGAACTGAGTCTGTCTTATCATATTCATGCATAATTGCCTCTTGGTTGATCTTTCTTGTGTATATAGCCAACCGTATTATTTGTATCCATGCACTCATCCATTCTATGTGTTCTCGGGATTGTATTCAAGCATGATTAGGCTGTTAGCATGTTATTTGGTTAATAGGTTCGTGAGATAGTACTCAAGCATGATTATGTTGTTCTTAGTTTTCCATATCATAGGATTGAAATATGTTCATGAGATTGCCATGTGATGTTGCATGTTGTGATAAACTTGTCGATGTATGCATATGAATTTAGAAGCATGATATTTTTGGAAATAAATGTTATTTAAGCCTGGTTAAATTATTATATAAATCCTTTTATTACAAGTGACATAAGTAAGGGACCATTCCGAACCCAACGGTTTGAGGTTTTCCCTTGCGAGGGGTGAGTGCAGCCTTAAATCTTTGTCCCGGTTCACACCGGGTGGCGACTCCATTATTCTCCGGTTTAGTCCCCCGTGGCTACTCCGTACTCCCGACTAGGCCCCGAGCCTAGGACAGCATGCGTCGCCCAATTCCTGTGTCCCACAGTCTGGCGACTCCACTAGGGATAGAGAATCGGCCCCGAATATTGTCTTGTAATGTTTGGATTTATGTTTTAATTGATCGTGTCTATAGTGGATAAAGTGAGGGTTTAATCAAAGGCATTTTTAGGCTAGGTAATGGTTTGGTGTCTTCCTTCATTCACTACCTTTCTAGAAGAAAAAGCTGTGAAGGCACCTAGATAGCCATCTACTCGTAGCCTATTGTGATGGACTAATTTGGAGGACTCGTTGTTTATTCCTGACAACAAGCGATAAGAGCCTAAGAGGCTTGGGTATTTAAGTGAGCCTCGCTCCACCTTCCCTCTGGGGGATCTACAACGGGAAATCCATTTGACAGTCCGTCACACACCATAGCTCATTGGCACGTACCTTAGTGTATAAAAAAGTGTGCGCTCACTTGGTCGCTCGAACCCTTGAATGGGGAGACCTAGTTGTGGGCCATCCTTCGCCGGTGAGAGCCTTTGTCTATACTCTTACTAACCCACCTATAGACCGGGTTGGCTAAAGTAACAATTATTTCCTTGAATATGTGCTTGTGGACCATCCTCATTTGGATGCAGTTGGACTATTGTCAGAAATGCGGGCTTGCTGGGCCATTTAAACTGGGGCAAGTTCACACCTTATGACTATTAGGCAAAAGCTTCTGAAATGTTGATGGGCCACTTTGTAAAAATTATTATGTCATGTTTGCATCATCTTTTATGCTTGTGTTTGGGAACATCGTTGTTTGGATCCATTTGGACCATTTATCATGGGATATGGGCTTGTTGGGCCATTTAAACTGGGACAAGAACACATCTTATGACGATTGGGCCAAAAGGCTTCTAAATAACAATGGGCCATTTTATGATTGTGTTCGGAATATTATCATTTGGATTTAGTTGGGCTCTTTGCCATAAGACATGAACTCGTTGGGCCATTTAAACTGGGACGGGTTCACTCTTATGACAGTTAGCCCGAAAGATTCTAAAATGATAACGGGCCGATTTGTTTGAGAATTTTAGTTGATTTAGTATGTTATATGTGTTACATGCATCTCACGCACCCCATGCATACATACATCATGTTAACCCTTGTATTCTGAAAGCCATCATAGATACATGTTGGTTAGGGAAGATGACAGACTTGTCAAAAGACCAAGCAGCCACCAGGAGTACCGGCAAAAGACATAACCCAACGGGATAGGAAACCCAATCATGCATGCATGCATACACGTAACATATTCGCATCCTTTTTGTGTTTGTTCTGTTTTGTAATAACAGGTTTCAGAGGAGAAAAAGAGAAAGCGTCAAATGCAAGCCAACCAGAAGCAGTAACAGTACAATAGCAGAGTTTCGGGAATGAATCCCAAGGGAATGAATCATAGGGCCGAGGCCCACGTCGTCTGAATTTGGAATGAATCCAGGGAATGAATCCCAGGGTCGAGGCCCACATTCAGTATCAATCTGGGGGCGAGGCCCATGTCAGTAGCAGTTGGGGCCGAGACCCACTTCAGCATCAGTTTTGGGGATAAGTCCCAGGGCAGAGGCCCACATCAGTATCAGTCTGGGGGCGAGGCCCATATCAGCAGTATCAGTCGTGGGGCGAGGCCCATATCAGTATCAGTCTGGGGGCGAGGCCCATATCAGCAGTATCAGTCTGGGGGCGAGGCCCATATCAGCAGTATCAGTCTTGGGGCGAGGCCCATATCAATATCAGTTTAGGGCGAAGCCCACATCATTCTGCGGCCGAGGCCCGCATCAGCAGAAATTTGGAATGAATCCAGGGAATGAATCCCAGGGTCGAGGCCCACATCAGCAGAATTTTGGAATGAATCCAGGGAATGAATCCCAGGGCCGAGGCCCGCATCAGCAGAATTTTGGGATGAATCCCAAAGGTCGAGGCCCACATCAGCATCAATCTGGGGGCGAGGCCCATGTCAGTAGCAGTTGGGGCCGAGGCCCACTTCAGCAATCAGTTTTGGGGATGAGTCCCAGGGTCGAGGCCCACATCAAACACAGTTTGGGATGAATCCCGAGGGTCGAGGCCCACATCAGCATCAATCTGGGGGCGAGGCCCATGTCAGTAGCAGTTGGGGCCGAGGCCCACTTCAACATCAGTTTTGGGGATGAGTCCCAGGGTCGAGGCCCACATCAAACACAGTTTGGGAATGAGTCCCAAGGTCGAGGCCCACATTACATCAGTATCAGCATTGCCGGGTATGGCATTCTGGGGGCGAGGCCCATATTACATCAGATCAGTTCTGCCGAGAATGGCACTCCGAGAATGGAGATATAGTCCGGGAATGGGCAGTTCAAGAATGAACAAGTCGGAAATGACACTCCGAGAATGGAGATATAGTCCGGGAATGGGCAGTTCAAGAATGAACAAGTCGGAAATGACACTCCGAGAATGGAGATATAGTCCGGGAATGGGCAGTTCAAGAATGAACAAGTCGGAAATGACACTCCGAGAATGGAGATATAGTCCGGGAATGGGCAGTTCAAGAATGAACAAGTCGGAAATGACACTCCGAGAATGGAGATATAGTCCGGGAATGGGCAGTTCAAGAATGAACAAGTCGGAAATGACACTCCGAGAATGGAGATATAGTCCGGGAATGGACAGTTCGAGAATGAACAAGCCGGGAATGGCACTCCAGGAATGGAAATACAGTTCAGGAATGAACAAGCCGGGAATGGAACTCCAAGAATAGAAGCACGGTTCGGGAATGAACCACCTCACAGTAACGGTTCGAGAATGGACACCTCACAGTAACGGTTCGGGAATGGACCACCTCACGATAACAGTTCGGGAATGAACACCTTACAGAAGCACGGTTCGGGAATGGACCACCTCACGATAACAGTTCAGGAATGAACAACTTACAGTAACAGTTCGGGAATGGACCACCTTACAGTAACGATTCAGGAAGAAAGCCTGCATTCAGCTCAGTACGGGAATAAAGCCCACATTCAGTACAGTTCAGGAAGAAAGCCTACAAACTCGGGAATAAAGCCCACATTTAGTGCAGTTCGGGGACAAAGCCCACAGTTAACACAGTCAGGGAACAAAGCCCAGAGGAAGAAAGCCTCATATCAGTATAAGTTTGAGAACAAAGCTCAAGGGAAAGAAAGCCTCATGTCAGTACAGTTCGGGAATAAAGCTCGGGAGGAATAAAGCCTCATCTCAACAGTTCGGGAATAAAGCTCGGGAGGAATAAAGCCTCATCTCAACACAGTTCGAGAACAAAGCTCGGAGGAATAAAACCTCATCTCATGTGTTCGGGAATAAAGCTCGGGAGGAATAAAACCTCATCTCAACACAGTTCGAGAATGAACAAGCCGGGAATGGCAATCCAAGAATGGAGCAGAGTTCAAGAATGAACAAGCCGGGAATGGCACTCCAAGAATGGAAGCACGGTTCGGGAATGGACCAACCCACAGTAACGGTTCGGGAATGGACCACCTTACGGCAACGGTTCGGGAATGGACCACATCACAACACGGTTCGGGAATGAACCAGGGGTCGCAGCACCTCACCACCCAAATCAACTCAACACATGGTAAGTCAAGTGGCAGCTGGCGAGCCAGGTAAGTAGAAATGCATTGCATAACTTTGATAGGATTGTCACTGTTGCACATTACACAAGTCCCATCAAAGTGGGGGCGACTGTAGGCACTGTATTTTTACACATAGTCCCTATGATGAGTCTCATTTTGGAGACACTACCTTTTAAGTCACGGAG
This sequence comes from Zanthoxylum bungeanum, assembly GCA_019454045.1. Classification (NCBI taxonomy): domain Eukaryota; kingdom Viridiplantae; phylum Streptophyta; class Magnoliopsida; order Sapindales; family Rutaceae; genus Zanthoxylum; species Zanthoxylum bungeanum. The sequence goes on from SKCR01037751.1 coordinate 29,654, forward strand.
GTCACGGGAAACGGACATCGGAAGGGGAAATTCAGAATAAACAAGGTTCACTGTTTTCGTTCGTGCTACGTTCGTATTTACGTTCGAACGTCAAACGGATTGCGGGCGTTCGTGCCGCGTTCGAGGAAGCGTTCGAACGGTGTCGGTAATTCTGGTTATGCTGCTAGCCTCTCATCCAGCCCAATTAGCCCCCCAAAGCCCATAAAACACGTCCCAATTTAATAAATAAATATTAATTAAAACATTAACTAAATAAGATAATAATTAAATTAATTAAATTAATTAAATAAAACATATACCAAACATAAAATAAACAATTACCAACTTAAACTAAAATCATGCCTAAATTAAACAAATCACATACTAAATCAAAATATAATCATACCAAGTTAAAATCAATCAACCAATATTATTCCTAACTTAAAATATTGTATTCCTAAACAAAGCCAATCAAATATTCAACCTTCCCTATCTAGCCAAGATTTGTCCCCCCTCAATCTTTGACTTCCCTTAACCAACACCAAATCAAATCCCTCTTTAATTAGCCAAATCCCTTTCCTTGTCAAGCCCAACCCTTTGCCTATAAAAAGAACCATTCACCAACCTTCTCAACGGCTAGCTAGTCCCTAACTCATACACAACACACATAAAAATTACAGGAGGAACACACCCAAAAAACAATAAGCAAAAGATAAAGAGGAAAAGGCAGCGAAACCACAAGGAAACAATAGCAAAAGACGGAGAACGACGACTCAAAACAGTAAGACAACGAACGAGAACAGTGAACCAGTGAACCGGGAGAGTTGCGGAGCATCCACCCTTCCGACGATCGTGTACCGTACATCCGAGAGATTATTTTGTTGTTTATGTATTGCGTCCCATTTCATGCATCAGGTCTGTTCCCGTTCGAACGCGTTTACGAACGCAACTCGAACGCGCATGCATTTTTACCTTATCATGCATGAGGTCTCATTTCCGTTCGAACGCGTTATCAAACGCCATACGAACGCGAGCATTCTGTTTCATTTCCGTTCGAACGCGTTTACGAACGCTACTCGAACGTGAGCATTCTGTTTCATTTTCGTTCGAAAGCGTTTACGAACGCTACACGAACGCACACACACTGAACTGAGTCTGTCTTATCATATTCATGCATAATTGCCTCTTGGTTGATCTTTCTTGTGTTATATAGCCAACCGTATTATTTGTATCCATGCACTCATCCATTCTATGTGTTCTCGGGATTGTATTCAAGCATGATTAGGCTGTTAGCATGTTATTTGGTTAATAGGTTCGTGAGATAGTACTCAAGCATGATTATGTTGTTCTTAGTTTTCCATATCATAGGATTGAAATATGTTCATGAGATTGCCATGTGATGTTGCATGTTGTGATAAACTTGTCGATGTATGCATATGAATTTAGAAGCATGATATTTTTGGAAATAAATGTTATTTAAGCCTGGTTAAATTATTATATAAATCCTTTTATTACAAGTGACATAAGTAAGGGACCATTCCGAACCCAACGGTTTGAGGTTTTCCCTTGCGAGGGGTGAGTGCAGCCTTAAATCTTTATCCCGGTTCACACCGGGTGGCGACTCCATTATTCTCCGGTTTAGTCCCCCGTGGCTACTCCGTACTCCCGACTAGGCCCCGAGCCTATGACAGCATGCGTCGCCCAGTTCCTGTGTCCCACAGTCTGGCGACTCTCCAAAAACCACTGTGGTTGGCCTTGTTTGCGCGAACAAATCGTTTAGCAGACTTGCAGGGTATGGCTCGTCATTTTGAGCCACGATGGTTCCCCTTCATTCAGCACTCTGGTCGGCCGGTAATTTCCTTCGTACATGAAATATTCGGCCGAATTTGTCTCTGCAGCGAAAGGCTTGTTGTCGGCATGTATTATTTCCACTTCGTCTCTCTGGTTCCATAAAACTAGGCATTGATGAAGAGATGAAGGAATGCATCGGCTGCCGTGTATCCAATCCCGTCCTAAGAGCATGTTATACGTGGTTGGACCATCTATAACGAAAAACACTATTGTCTTCGTAGTGCTCCCCACTTGCAAGTCTAGTGGGACGACCCCTTTTGCCGTCGTCGCCCCTCCATTGAAGCTTGTTAGCACCACTTCTGTAGGGATGAGGTCACCTTCTGACTTTGCTAAACGCCCCAGCGTCCTAACCGGGATTGCATTGATGGCTGCTCCATTGTCAATCAACACTTTGGTGATGGGTATTCTGTTGGCCTTTGCTTTCACATACAACGGCCGTAAGTGCTTCATCATTTGTGGTGGTGGTTTTGGGAATATCACTTTTCCTGATAGGCCTACCTCCATTGTTTGTTCGTTCCCGGCATTGGCTTGAGGCAGTTTTCCCTCCATGTCCCATCTAGAAGGTGGTAATGTGACCGGCGCATTGTGAGAAACATTATTGATGACCAGTCTTCGCTTTTCTGCCTTGGTAATGGTCCATTTTATTTTGGGCGTTCCATATAGGACGAGGTATGGGGATCGTCCCAAGTCTTCTCCTAATGTCCCGACTGCAGGGTTTCCGGCCTCATACAGTTCTTTGAGAAACCGATTCTGTGATATTCCTCTTCTTCGTGCTTCGGTCCTGGTGTCTATTTCTTCTTCTATGTCAGTCATTTCCTCGTCTGAAGCCTTTCTGTCTGTTATCGAGAGTGCTGCGATTTCCGTTTCATCGCCATCATAAACATCTTCGTTATTTCCAGACCCTCCGCTGTTGTCCCCCTTGAATTTTTCGGACAACAAGAAATGATTCGCCACAACCGGTGGCATACTGCCGAACTGAATGATAATAGGGGGTTCTTCGTCGTCTGTCTCGTCCCGTTTTTGTCTATCAAACTTGGTACGATCCTCGCAGTTCGTTGTTGTCCATTCTCTGTCGTCACTCTCTTTACTACTTACATCTGTTTTCTTCCCTGCATAAGCACGACGGCCCGTGGTGACCCTTATTTCACCTTGTTGGCGCATCATACGGCCATAATTCCTCTGGTGCCGCCTCAGTTGTGTCCTTGTCATTTCATCCACAGGAGGGTATCCTTCCTGGATGTTTTCCCGAATGTGGCCTACGGTACGAATGCCATACGTTGGGCCGATGAATTTTCGGCCTAAACGTCCTTATATTTTGGACGAAATTGGAATTCTCACCGTAGAACCTTGGTGCGAAGGTCCTCGGTTGCCATTGTACTGGCTCTTTCTTTACAGGCCTTTCACAGGTATCTTCCAACTCCCTCATCCATTCTATACTGTTCTTGCACCATACACAGAGGTTTTTCCGATCCTTCCGTTCTTGGGGTGCTTTAATCCTTTCCAGAGCGCTTGGACGATGACAGTCTTGATTGTCATCCAAGACCAACTTAAACTTTGGCAAGTTGGTAAGGTCAGAGTTGATCATGTTCAATTCCACTGGCTTTGGAAAAGGGCTGTCGTCCACTGCCATCTTTTTTTCGAACGTTAATCGTCCAGATTCTATGGCATCCTGCAAAACATTCCGAAAAATAAGACAATCATTAATTGAATGGGAGCAAGCATTATGCAGCTTACAATATTTTTTACCATCGATCTGCTCGGCGCTTGACAACGTGTGGCGATCACTCAAACTAATTTGCTTGTCTTTGTACAACTGATCGAATATGGCATCGACTTTTGTGATATCAAAAGAGAAGTTCATACTCTTTTTATCGTTCTTTTCCTTGGCTTGGGGTTCAACCCACGCCTTACAAACGTACGGCTTCCCTTTAACCAATTCGGCCAAACATAAGTCGGCCGATTCGATGTCCATTTTGCCTATTTCATAATCGATGCTCCTGTAATAAGTTCCTTTGCTGGAATTTTTCATTTGCTCATCCTCTCTTAATAATCGTTCATAACGCACCACACTAGTGGTGAGTTGGGGGAGGTCCCAAAATTCACGATCTTGAAATTTCTTTTTCAGATAGAAATTGAGACAGCTTTGGGCGATTCTCACAAATTCTTTTTCTGGCAAAGGCACGTAACATCGGCCTCGAGCCACTTTAAACCTTTGTAACAATGTCTCAGCCCATTCTCCTGGTAACTGTCTTAGGTTCGCTAAATCGGCCAAGGCCACTTCAGATTCGGCCTTGTAGAAATGCGCATGGAACAGATGTTCCATTTGTTGCCAATTTCTCTACCGAAATGGGCGGCAGACTGACATACCAGGAGAAAGCTACTCCTGACAGTGAGCCGTGGAATAACCTCAACTTATGGAAATCAGTTGCTTCTCCACACTGAAGAGTAAATCGTCATATATGTTCCATGGTAGAAACTTCCCCAGACCCTATAAACAGAGAAAAGTCCGGTACTTTGTAATTTCTAGGCCACGGGTACGCCACATCGATCCAATCTGGATATGGCTTCCGATATCTTGGCTGAATTGGCCGTATTCCCAGACCGAATTGATTTTGAAGGATCTCGGTCATCTGTTCTCTCAAAATATCATTGCCATTGAATGGCATTGCTATGGGTGGCGGTTGTGGTCCTCTCACAAGTGGGACATAGTCGTGATTCTACCCTTGAGAAGCCTGGAGACCTTGGGGCAACACCACTTCATGTTGTGCCATATTTGGCCCTTGGTGTAGGTTTAGCCCTAGATGCGGGCCATTGCCCCCAGGACTTATTCCCTCCCTGGAGGTCGTAGGGACAGTGACCTCTTGCAGAGGAATATTACTCGGGACAGCCTCATGACTGCTTGGTGCAGGAGGAGGTGTAGTCCACGGTAGGGCTGTCCCCCCGTTTACACATTTGGCCATTAACTCGTTTAATGAGCTTAAGTGTTTGACCATATTTTCATAATGTGAGTTACTAGTCGAAGTAAACTTATCTATGATGTGAGCATTTTGAAGCCTAACCTACTCGACAACATCCTGCGTGAATTCACCGAACAATGCGCGAACCGCGTTAGGGCTGAGCTCTCGCACAGGTTCATATCGACTAGCGTCTGCCAGACCCTCGAAATGGCCCACTACGGCTGGAACGTGGGGCTGGTTGGTTTGCTCCAGTCCACCTTCCTCTGTATTTGAGCCAGTTTGAGTGTTTCTTTTCAGATGCATCTCCACTTTTTACACCAATTCTCCTACTGTGGTCGCCAAAAAACTGTTTGCGTAATTTTCTGCCTGAAGAAAGAAAAACGTGTAAGGTTCAAACCTCCTGAGACAAAGTCCCAGTAAGGGGTGTTTGATTAAGTGAATAAGCCTCCAAGGGGCACAAGCACACAAATTACAGTCCTAAGGACTATGGAACTAAGAAATGAAAAATAATTTATGCTCGTTTGAGTCTTCATTTGATCGGGGTTTTAAATCTTCACATGAGTGAGCATTTTATAGTGGAATTTGTAAACTGCTCGGACGCTTTCGGCTCATAACTTCCTTGCAACTGCTAGGTCATGCCTCCAACCGTTGAGTTTTGCGCCATAACTGCCTGATCGTGGAAGGAAACTGCCTAACTGCTGTAATCGTGGGATCAACTGCATCATGTGTTCGGTTGTTCTGAGTCCTTTGTCGTTCTAATCGATGTTTCGGTCGTCTTGAGTTCTTTGTCGCTCTAATCGATGTTTCGGTCATCTTGAGTTCTTTGTCGCTCTAATCGCTGTTTCGGTCATCCTGAGTCCTTTGTCGTTCTAATCGCTATAGGGTGATTTTCTTTTGTCAACAGAAAGAGAATAACTGAATAATACTGACCGATTCAACATTCTTTATATTGTGTCTAACGTAATTAAATTATCAGTTTCTCGTAGGAGTGATTGAATTAATGGAAATCACAATATTAACAAACTTATTTGTTTCTTACTGTTTCACTCATCCATTATCAACCGTTCCCAATCTGCAGTATGGTTATCCCTATTACCATTAAAGAATAACCCACACAGTTATTCGACACCCATAGAAGACAGTCCAAAGAAAATGCAACCATTCCTTAAAAAGACAATTGCAAACCATTCCTCACCATTCCTCCTGCTCAGGCAACTTTCTAGATCAAAGCACCCCAAACTTCAATTCCTTTCACACAACCAAGATTTGTAAGCATGGACTAATGATCCAGAACTGATGGAAAAATCTTTTGGGTCTTCCAATAACAATTGGTTGATTGTTTCGCTCCTGTATCTTCCAAAAGGAAAAAAGATCTCTGAGAGCTTTTTCCTAGATCCGAAAGAGTATACTTGGGTTCTCCCAAGAACTAAATAGTGTATCATGCCTGAATCTAACTACGGTTCCCGATGGTGGACGAACTGGCTCTGAGAAAAGAGAGATTCTAATTATAAGATATCTGATACCTAATGAAACTGTCACTCGAATTGTTTCTCCTTTAGTCCACTGCTAAACATAAAGTCAACAGAATGAACCAAAACAATTATCTAAGAACAGTTGTTAGAACTCCATACAAAGACTTTTCATGATTAAAAGACAATGCCACCCATTCAACAACAAGATTACAAACTGTACTGTTGTGGTTCACCTGCGAAATCAGCTTCTGAGATCAGAAAAAAATTGAACTTTGAAACCCCAGATTACAAAAACTCTCTACAAAACTATATGATAAAGTAAATTGACATTTTTTTTTGCACACTTGACTACTAAATTTCGAAAGAATGCCTATCAGTTAATCACAGTCAGATATACTCCAAACTAATGACTACTGAATCTCAATATTAAACATGAGTCACATAATTTGCCATCAAAATTCTCTAAATTAATATGCTAGAAAGTAAAAACAACCAAAATTCACATAATTGATAATTTTCCATCAACCTACACCAATTACTATTAATTCCAATTACGACTACAATCATGTAACATCAAAATCACAAATTACTTACAAATTCTTTACTCAATCAGGCAACTTCCCAGATCGAAAAACCCCAAACTTGGAAACCTCAGAGTAGTCATACTCAATCCCATTCTCCTCCAACAACACCTCAATCAATTTTTTATCTCTCTGAGGCTCCAAGCTCTCACATTCAATCTCATAACTTGTACCAAACCCGAAAATCGTCTCATCCAACTCCAACTTCAAACCCTTCCACTCATACACAGCCCTCACATTCTTAAACCCACCCAAACAAACAAACTCACAATTCTCACCAACCCCATATTCATCTTTCACAATTTTCATAATCTTTGAATCAATTCCCCACAAAAGACTTGGCCTTGCCACACACTCAGTGGCTGTGCCCAAAGGGACAGGCTCTTCCAGCTCTTGCACGCGGCTGATGCCATCAGAGATTACTGGTTTGGCCTTCAGTGAGAGGATGCAGTGGGAGTTTAAGTTGTAGAAGCGCAGGCGAAGGATTGCTTTGTTTGATGAGAGCTTTGAGCTTTTGTCATCAAAGAAAATGTTTTCTTGAAAAAGGGTTTGTTTGTGATAAGGTGAGAGAATGTTTGAGAGTTTTTGGTGGGCTTTTGAGTCCTTTAATCGCAGCTTCACTTCTACTTCCATTGGGGCAGAAGTTTTCAGGTTCTTTATGAAGTTTATGGAAGCCTTTCCTTTGTTCATCTGAAATCTGAAGACTTTAAAAGCAGTTATGTTTTGACTACGATTTTGTTATTTTTTTGTCAGCATCTATGTTCTGGTTGGTATTTATCATTTTTTGAGATTTTATTATATTTAAGCCTCATGTTAGTAATAATGGATAAGGCTTGGAGCTTGGTTGATTTCTTTTTTCTTTTTTGTTTTTTGAAAATCCAGAATTTCATTAAAGAAAACGAAATAAAGATTACAGATTATAAGAAATAAAAACACGAAGGTCATTGACCCAGAATTAGACCTAGTTATCGGTTCGGTTTTGAACTTGAAGCGGAAGATGATTTTTTTAAATTAATTTAAAATTTTAATTTAATTTAATTTTTGAAAAAAATAAAATGGGATTCCAAATTTATTTGAAATTATTAATTTGATTTTATATTACATTAAATTAAAAATAAAATAAAGATGATAATATTGAAGAATTATAAAATTAAATCAATATGAGAAATTGAAGATGAGAGAATTAAAAAAATTGAGAGAATTGAGAATTGATGTGTTGAAAAAATGAAGAATGACTCATATTTATACATTTTGGTCACCGTTGCGTCCGGAACGGTCGAAAATAGTGGATTAGACATTTCGTTAGTCTAAATCATAGGATGAAGGGTCGATTTATAAATTTCTAAAAAAAATTTGTGGTTAAAATGTAAAATTCAAAGACTTTAGGGGGCTCAATGAAATTTACCATGGTTGCTGATGTGGCTGACACGTGACTGCTGATATGTCAAAGTGGGGCCAGCTTGCTGATGTGGCAATGACATGGAGATGACATGGCTGCTGACTGGGCGTTGACATGTGATGACGTGGTGATGACACGTCAGCATCTTCAACATCCAACTGCGCGTGTGGCACGTGGATGAGGGTGAGCTTCACTCGCCGGCGCGTGTAGGCATGTGCGGAGTCTCTGAACCTCCGTTTGATCACCGAAAAATACCACCGTGCTCGTCTCGACGTGAACTAGCGATGTTAAGATCAAAATTGATTTTTAACAACTTTTCTGAAACCCGAATTTTCTGAACCGAATTTCGTTCTTCGGTTTTACGACCCCAATGTATAACCAAAACTCTGATACCACTTGTTGTGATTCTCTAATCACTCCATTCGATTACCGGAAAATACCACTGTGCTCGTCTCGACGTGAACTAGCGATGGTATGATTAAAATTGATTTTTAACAACTTTTTCGAAACCCAAATTTTCTGAACCGAATTTCGTTCTTCGGTTTTACGACCCCAATGTATAACCAAAGTTCTGATACCACTTGTTGTGATTCTCTAATCACTATAGAGTGTCTTTGAGGAAAAACCGATTCTATTACTTACAAGAATAGAAATTACTAAGTGTTTAAACTTTACAAAAAACCTCACTTCTACACACTCTCTAAGTTTTATCTCTTGAAGCTTAATATTTTTTGGAGTGTTTTGAGCTCTCAATTTATAGCCAAATACAAGGCTCAAATGTCAACAAAGGAATAGTGATTCACCTAAAGTTAGTTTGTAAGCTTGCTCCATTTTCAAATTTTGTAACACCATTTTCAAACTCCACCTAAAGTGTCTTGAAAGCTTGCAATTATGGTGGTAGTGATGAGTGAATGTAAGTTGGATTCTACAAGATTAGTGCCGAATTTCACACACTTTTAATTTTCTTTCTCGTTTCTGCTGCTGGTGTATAAGTGAAGACAGGGCTTCTGCACACAAAATAAATAAATAAGGGGATAATGGACACCCTTGTCTTAGGCCCCTTTGAGGGTAAATCATGCCTCTTGCCTAGCCATTGATCAATATTGAATAAAACTTCATCACCATTCCCTCATTTGCCGAGAAACTCAATCATATCATCACACTGTCTACAAAATCCCATTCTACTCCATCATAAGACTTGCTTATTTCTATTTTCAGTATTACAAATTCCTTTTTTTCCCTCTTCATTCTCTTAAGCTTATGAAGACTTTCATACCCGATGATAATATTATCTGTTATCAACCTATTCGGGATAAAAATATTTTTGGTTTAGGGAAACTAATTCATTCATCACCACCTTAAGTTTATAATTTTGGCTATAATCCTGTAGATAACTGTTGACAGCTGATTTTGGTCTCAGGGTAATATTTGAATATTTCTCTCGAGACAATACTCCATCAATAGTTAATTTGTTCGGTTAAGGGGAAACCAAAAGTAAATTTAGAAAAAGACAGATGAATACGCCAATCAACAAGGAGATTTAACGTGGTTCGGTGGATCAGATCCAACCTACGTCCACGGACACAAACCGAAAAATACTTTTATTACCGAGATATGTTTCTCTGCTATTTCTTTGTGTTTACAAGTCTGATCGCAATGATCTTGATATTGATTCTGATGCCCCTTAATAAGCATACTCTACCCTCCTATTTATAATAGTACAGAAATCAGATTCCTTCTTTTACAAGGGTTTCCAGTCGAATCAATCTCCTTCTTCCACAAGGATTCCTTAATTTAAAACTACATTTACTCCTTTTGTCCTATTAAGACACTGATTCATCAGTTCTCCCCATGAAGTAGGACAATTTGTCATCTTATCCGAGAAAATAGGATGTCTTATCTTCTTGAGCATGTCTCGCTATCTGGTCGGTCTTCATGAGGTCGGTCATGATAGTCATTTGAACTGATAATGCTTCTGCCGATCTGATAATGCCCGGTTATCCGAGCCAAAGTGGTCGGTCACCTATCATCAAGTGCTCGGTCTCTCTCACTGTATAGTGGTCGGGTCGGCTTTAATGATCTTGACCAAGAAGGGAATTTACCCTCTTACCCCTGTCGTATTCCTTAAATAACATAGGACCTGAAAACACCATCAACATCTGTCCCCTAGTTCTCGGTTCCAATGAGTTATACGAGTTGGTGCCGGGAACTATATAAGAATGGTATGGTTGATGAACTAACAGCCGGTCTGCTGAAGGAGAAATATCGCCGGCCCATATTTTCGTCCCGATCAGTTTGGCCCAGGTGTTCGGCCTGACTTTCTTCCTACAAACGTGAAATTCCTTTATTGCCCATTTGTAAACTATCCCTCGAGATGCGTAACCGTCACATCCTCTTAAATGCCCATCAGATCACTTGTAGGGTTTGATGGGAGCCTGCCACTTGTCAACCATCCGTCGTTCTCTCCCTCCAAAAGCAAAACAATCTGACCGTTATGGTCAGTTAAAAAGACATCCAATCTCAGCTGTCCATCCAATTCTGAAAGATCATTTTTAAAAAGACGACACGTGGCGTACATCTGACGCCCTCGTTTGATCCAACGGCCACAAATGCAACCGATCAAATTATAACAAAATGGGGTAAACATTGTTGCCTTCTTTCACGAACTCTTCGATCTCCCCAACCACGAGAACTCTTCTTTTTTAGCTGTGACCAGTGAACCCTCAGAACGACTAGACCGCTCCGACCAATCTGCAACACTTCTAAAGAGAAACAAGTAAGTCTTCTGAACGGCCTTTTTGCTTTTGCTTTCCATGTGTTGCGAATCCTGCTCCCTTTTGTTTCTTTCTTTTCGCCCCCCTTCTTTTTGTTTTTGGTTTTGTGCTGCTAGGGAGAGATTTATGGCTTGATCGATATTTGTTAGGGCATTTAGAACTTACAAGCTTTAGTTTCAGAAATTAGCTATAGACTGACTTCCCCCCTCTTTCTTTTATTTCTCGGATGTCAGGGATGTCTGACACCAGGTCTTCCTGTGCAAACCCTGCTAAACCTCCGACTCCCCCTGTTGAAGAGCTATCCTCGAGCTCGGGGGCTCCAAGTATAGATAGCTTGATACTACCCCCACCTCTTCCGAAATTGAACAGGATACCTACCATCAGAGGATCCCTCGGAATGACCCAGAGCCCGGTGATTTTAACTCCTCGGCTCTAGACATGGACCGTCCTTCCAAGATAACTGAAGACGACCTCGCACTGCTCCTCCGGAAACGATATGATATTCCGATAGATATCGCACTTGAAGTCCCCGGCCAATGGATCATGCTAGCCAACCTGATGAGGGTTCGGTGGCCCTTCTTCCGCTTTCGGCTTTCTTTGAGTGTGGTCTTCAGCTACCACTTCAACGTTACTTTGCCTGGGTGCTGGCCGAGATGGAGATCGCCTCTTGCCAATTGAGCCTGAATAACTGGAGGATTCTGGCTGGGCTATATGTGATTTGGAGTCGGGCGGGGCTCGGTGAACCCTGTCTTGAAGAAGTGAAGAGGTTGTATCGACTGAAGGCCAACCCAAGAACGCACCATGGTTGGTATCTCTGCTTATGCCGACTCGTCAAATATTATCGGCAAACTCCCCGACTCCAACAAAAACTTCAAGGATTTATGGTTCTGGGCCACCGGAGATTGGGGACGGGTCCTGAGGTCTTATGAAGAAGAGGTTTCTGTCCCGGATATCTTTAGAGCGGGAGGTTAGGAATCTAACCCTCAGTATTCCTGCTTTTGACTTTAACGATAAATTTCTAACTGTTTTGACTCTTCCCAGCTTGTTGGAGGGATGCTCCTAAGGTCTCCCACCAGGTCCGGGCGCGGGTGCGCTGGGCTCGGCTATATGCCGATCATTGGAAGCAATTGGTTAACGACGAGACCTTTATTAAGTCGGGCCTGATTCAGACTGCTCCTCCGAAGGTCCCGGGGTGGATATGTGGGCTTTACTAACCTTATAACCAGTCTCCTTGTTTGCTTAGCATGATGATAATTTGAATTTTCTCAGATTCTGGACTGACCACTCTTCTTGCTTTCGTTTTCTTCCTTTTTTTTTTGTAGACATGTCAAGAAGGCCAAAATACCATGATCAACTGGCTGGCGCGACAAAGAAAACCGGCCAGATTGGGACCGGGCCATCTCGGAGACGGCCAGCGACTGCTGAGGCCAGAGGAGTGACTGAAGAGGCGGCCCCGTGGCTATCCAAAGCTTATCTTCACCTTCCAGGGTATCGCCAACAGTCTCCGCCCGTTCTTCTGCCAGCCCATCAAAACCTACCAAGAAAAGGGAAGCGTCCATTCGGGGTGGAGGAAGTCGAGCTGGTCCGGGAGGCGGAGGAGGAACGGGTCCTGAGCAAGAGGCAGCCCGTTCGGAAAGAGAAAAAAGTGACGGAGGGTTCCTCTAAAAAACAGAAAGGCGCCGTAATTCTTGGCGTAGAAGACCTCGGTCGGGACATTCGGGAGGCTACTTCTCATCTGGTGCGACAATCAATGAACTGGCTGAGGCGGTCCCTCCGACCAAAATTCCGAGATACGAAGATCTCTCTCCCGAGGATGTGGTTACCTTGTTGTGTTCCCAGATGGCAAAGATAGTTACTCTTCCCTTATTCCCGCCGTGAGTTCGTGTTTGATTTCTGATTTTCTGTTTCTTCTTTCTGGTAGGCGACCTATCTGGCGGCCAAGAACAAGGATCTTCTCCTGAGCCTATTATCCGAGGGTGGTCAGGCCCAGAGGCTCCAGAACCGGCTTAGTGAAATGGAGGCCGAGCTGGCTCGTAAAGATGAAAACATAAAAAATCTGGAGCTGGCTGCTGTTGAGGCTCATACAACAAACAAAGCTCTTCGGCTGCTGCCTCTTTAGAGAGAAAAAATGATGATGCCGCCAAGAAAGACTTGGAGGCTGCCCAGGTTGATAACATGATCCTGTAGGTGGAAGTGCGCAGTGTTGAATCTAAGCTGAGGGCCAAAGACGAGGAATTGGAACGGGCCCGTGCCGAGCTTAGGAGAAGAGAACTTGAGTTGGAGGTCGAGAGGGACTCCATCCGTCTCGAAGGGTTTGGTGATTGTGCTGAAATTATTCCGATGGTACTGCCCAGCCTTGATATGTGGCCTATTCACGTGGCCATCCGCTTCTACAAGGGGGAAATCTCAGAAGAGGAGTTTAAAGAATGGCTGCCCCCTTCTTCCGAAGAAGTGATAGACCCTGATCCTATTTGATCGATCGCCCCGGCTCCTGAAGAGGACCGATCTGAGGCTCCTGCTCTTGAGAGGTCCGGCCTGAGGTTCATGTTCCTGCTGCTCCTGAAGCCGTAACTTTCGGGGCCTCCCAAGTTGTCGATGTAGGAGCTACTATCCCACCTCCCGAGGCCGAGCCGAGCCATCCGTCATCTGAGCCTGCTGAGGAAGAACCCATGCCCCTGCGCGGGATGACTGACAAGGGGTAACTCGAACGGGGCCCTGTGTTTTACTTTTCTTGTAATAACATTTCACACTTTATTTAAATATATTTTATGTGTTTCTGTTCTTTTCTTCTGTTTTTCGTAATTTGCTCTGCACGACTTCCTTCAAACGAACACTTGAGACCCATACGAACTGAAAATGAAATCATTCAGTGAACGAGAATCGATTCCGAGCTAGTCGAAATACTTTGCTTTGGGGGAATGTTACGTCCCCCGTTTGATCAGACAGACCCCGTGGGGCGTAACCCGACCTTGAGCTGTGAGAAACATTTGGCCATGGGGGAATGTTGCGTCCCCAGACCAAAAGGATGGACTCGGTGGGACATAACCCGACCCCGAGCTGAGAGAATCAAAGTGGCCTCGGCGGAACGAAATCCAGTCCCGAGCTGAATAACCAAGTGGCCTCGGAGGAATGAATCCAGCCCCGAGCCGATTAACCAAATGGCCTCGGCGGAACGAATCCAGCCCCGAGCCGATTAACCAAGTGGCCTCGGCGGAACGAATCCAGCCCCGAGCCGATTAACCAAGTGGCATCAGCGGAACGAATCCAGCCCCGAGCCGATTAACTAAGTGGCCTCGGCGGAACGAATCCAGCCCCAAGCCGATTAATCCTTGGGACTTATCAGAAGGGAGTGAATCAACCTTTTGAAGCCCTACCGAATCTGGCACGGGCGTCCCCTTGCCAGACCGGCGAAAAACAAAAACAAAACTCTGGAAAATAAAATTAAAAGGCGGTGGGGACTTAGCACTTATCCCAAAACAAAATGTTAAAGTGTAAACAACAGCACGGATTCCTTAAGACAGCGTCATGCCCGATGTTTCCAAAACACAATCCTGAATCTTTCAATTCAGAGTCCCGGCGAACCAGGATTTGGATCAAAGAGCATTTAAAATGGTAAGGGCACATCCTCCATACTTCAGGTCTCCATGGAGCCTGTGTACTGTTCGAGGGATCCTCCTTACAACGCTGGAGCAATCATACGCTACGAAGGCACAATCTCTTCCCGTGCTACACTTCTCTTGGATCCAAATGATCAAAGAAATAGTAATCAAAGAGTGTCCGAGATATTAAGGGCATATTCCTCCTTATGTTCGGTAACACTGGAGCAAGCAATCGCCACGGGGGTATCGTCCCTCCCCGTGCTATGCTTCCCACGGATCCGAATGATCAAAGTAATGGGGATCAAATAGTGTTCGAGACATTAAGGGCATTCTCCTCCTTATGTTCGGTAACACTGGAGTAAGCAATCGCCACAGGGGTATCAACCATCCCCGTGCTATGCTTCTCACTGATCCATTAATCAGGTAGGTGAGGATCAGAGAGTGTTCGAAACATTAAGGGCATTTTCCTACTTATGTTCGGTAACACTGGAGTAAGCAATCACCACGGGGGTATTATCCCTCCCCGTGCTACGCTTCTCACGGATCCATTAATCAGGTAGGTGAGGATCAGAGAGTGTTCGAAACATTAAGGGCATTTTCCTCCTTATGTTCGGTAACACTGGAGCAAGCAATCGCCACGGGGGTATCATCCCTCCCCGTGGTACGCTTCTCACGGATTCATTAATCAGGTAGGTGAGGATCAGATAGTGTTCGAAACATTAAGGGCATTTTCCTTCTTAAGTTTGGTAACACTGGAGTAAGCAATCGCCACGGGGGTATCATCCTCCCGGTGCTATGCTTCTCTTGGATCTATCGGATAGGCTTAAACATATGGTAACGCATTCCTTGCGTTTGTATCTTCCAAACTGGTCAGGTAGGTTATCCTACGGGGGCACTCCCTCCCCATGATTATCATCCCAGAATGTCCCCGGTACATATAAGTTGTGCGGTAGTTGTGCTTCGGCTACTGCGAAGGGTTCTCGTGCTCCTTTATACCTCTTCCCCATTGATGTGGTCTTGATCTTTGAAAGTGGAGCGAGTTAGGTCGGATTGTCTATGCCCGGGATTTTTATGGTAGCACTTGTGATCGATATGTCATGGGTTTGATGCCTCAACCTCTGATCATCCCTTCGTATCGAGTATGTCCCCGAATTTTGAATATGACTTTCAATTTTAATTAGAAGAGTGGGTGGAATTTTTGAAAAGAGAAAGTTTTATTCATATTCCGGGACATACTGCCCTCCTTGCTCTCTGCGGGACATTTCGAGAAAGGCTTTACATTGAGCTCTACCCCTTGTCGGGTTGCTGTAAAAAAAGAATCTACTAAAAGTATTTTCTTAACATCTCGGTGTTCCAGGGTTTCTCTAATCGCGTGCCGTCCAGATGTTCTAAGATGTAGACCCATGGCCTTACCACCTCTGTAATTTTATAGGGCCATTCCCACTTGGCTCCTAACGAGCCTTCTTCCGGCCTTCGAGTGTTCAGAGTGACTCTTCTTAATACCAGGTCACATGGGAGAAAGACGCGAGTTCAAACTTTTTTTTGTAGAAGCGGGCCATCATTTGTTGATAAACTGCTGTCCTCATGGCTGACTTCTCTCTTTTTTCCTCGATCAGGTCGAGGTGGCTTCTGATAAGTTTTTCATTCTTTCCGCTCTCAAAATGACGGACCCTGTGGGTAGTTATTCCGATCTCTGCTGGAATAACTGCTTCACACTCGTATGATAAGGAAAACAGGGTCTCCCCTGTAGAATCTTTATAGGTCGTCCGGTGTGCCCACAGTACTTCCGGTAATTCCTCGACCCATAAGCTCTTGCAGGATCCGAGCCGAGCTTTAAGATTTGCCTTGATGGTTTTGTTTGCCGCCTCAACCTGTCCGTTTGACTTGGGGTGGGCTGGTGAGGCGAACCTTAAGGCGATCTGGAGTCTTCGCAGAGTTTCCGAATCCCTTGCTATCGAACTGTTTTTCGTTGTCGGTGACGACAGCCCGTGAGATTCCGAACCTGCAGATAATATTCTTCTTCAAAAACTACGTGGCATTCTTCTCTGTGATGGTGGATAGGGGTTCGGCCTCCACCCATTTGGTCAAATAGTCTATGGCCACAATGGCGTACTTCGCCTTTCCACGTCCCTTTGGCATTGGTCCGATGATATCTAGTCCCCACTGAGCGAATGGCCAGGGACTGGACAGGGTGTTTAACTGTTCTGCTGGCTGGTGGTGAATATTGGCATTCTTCTGGCATCCTTCACATTTCCGGGCTCTCTCTCATGCCGTCCTGATGCATAGTTGGCCAATAGAACCTTGCCTTAAAGCTTTAAAGGCCATCGATTGTCCTCCGGCGTGACTCTCACAGATGCCCGCGTGAATTTCCCTGAGTACATAATCGGCCTTTTCTTTCTTCCGCTAAACATCGTAGGAGGGGTACTGTGTGGCCCATTCGGTAGAGCACTCCTTCGATCAGGAGAACTTGGTGCTTTTGAATTTTAGTTTCCTGGCTTCCTTCTATCCTCGGGTGTCTCCCCTGTTTCCAAATATTTCTTAATTGGCTGTATCCACGAGGTTTTGTCTTCCTCATCCATACTTTTACTTCGAGTTTTGCCACGCTCTTTTCTCGGAGGCAGATTAAAGGGACTATTCTGGGGTTCTCTGATTTTATCGAAGATGCGAGCCGTGCCAAGGAGTCTGCCTCGCAGTTGTCTTCTCGACTGATTTTGCTCAAAGTGTACGTTCCTCATTCTTCCCACCAACCTTTTACTTCAGCCAAGTAGGCTATCATACTCGGCTCCCTGGCTTGGAATTCGCCTTTCAGCTGCTGAACAGCTAGCTGAGAGTCACTTCTTATCACTACGTCGTGGAATCTCACCACCGCGCATAGCCTAAGACAGGCCAGATTACCTCATACTCTGCCTCATTGTTTGTGGCCTCGAAGGCGAACCTCAGGGCGAACAATACCTCTTCACCTCTGTCGCCCTTCAATATGATTCCAGCTCCCTTGCCTTGTGAGCTGGCAGATCCGTCTACTGACATCTCCCATTTGCCTTCCCCCATAGTCAAGACCTGGGGTTCTGTGAATTCTGTTACAAAATCTGCCAAAGCCTGCCCTTTTACTGCTACCCTTGGGAGGTAAGAAATGTCGTGTTCACTTAACTCCACCGACCACTTCATTAGCCTGCCCGAAACTTCTGGTTTTTTGTAGAATCTGTCTCAGAGGATAATCGGTGTAAACCCCAATAGGATGGGCTTGGAAGTAGGGTCGTAATTTTTGGGCCGCAGTAATCAATGACATGGCGACCAGTTCATGTACCGGATATCGGGTCTCAGCATCTAACAGAGCTTTGCTGACATAATATACTGGCCTTTGGACCTTATCGACCTCTTGTACCAGCACCGAGCTTACTGCGTTCTCTGATACAGCTAAGTACAAGTATAAGGATTCTCCCGGAGTGGCTTTGCTAGAAGCGGGGGCTGTGTTAGGTATTGTTTTAACTGTAGGAAAGCTTCCTCGCATTTCGGCGTCCTGTCGATTTCCTTTTTGGCCTTCTTGATGACTTTGAAGAAATGGTGGCACTTGTCTGTTGCTCGGGAGATGAATCGGTTGAGCGCGGCCAATCTTCGGTTAGACTTTGCACTTCTTTTACCGTCCTGGGAGACTTTAAGTCCAGTACGGCTTGGATCTTCTGTGGATTGGCTTCTATGCCTCGGGAGCTTACCATGTAACCCAAAAACTTCCCTGAGGCTACTCCGAAAGCACATTTCTCCGGGTTGAGCTTTAAATTTTGTTTCCTTAGTAATTCGAAGGTTTTCCTTAGATCGGTCATGTGACATTCTGGCTCTTTGGACATTGTTATCATGTCGTCAACATATACAACATTGATGTGCCAATGAGCGGTTTGAAAATTTTGTTGACCAGCCTTTGAAAGGTTGCCCCTGCATTCTTCAGTCCGAAAGGCATTACTTTATAACAGTAGAGCCCATGGTCAGTGACAAAATTTGTTTTCTCCTCGTCCGAAGGGTGCATCTTGACCTGGTTGTATCCTGAGAAGGCATCCATAAAGCTTAGCAGTCACTGGCAGGCTGTTGTATCTACTAGTTGATCTATGTTTGGCAGTGGGAAGCTGTCTTTCGGGCATGCCTTGTTCAGGTCGGTGAAATCCACACACATCATCCACTTTCCGTTTGACTTCTTCACCAATACCACGTTTGATACCCACTCCGGATATTTTACTTCTCTGATGAAACCAGCTTTCAATAATTTGTCCACCTCGGTCGCTACTGCCCTGCACCGTTCCTGATTGAAGGTTATTCTTTTCTACTTGACTGGCTTGTGTGACAGGTTTACTGCTAAGCTGTGATTGATGAATTTCGGATCAATCCCGGGCATGTCGTCGGCCCCCATGCGAAGACGTCCGGGTACTCCTTTAGACACCTCAGCAGGCCCTGTTTCAGGGTTTCGTCTAAGTTTCCCCTATACTTTACGCTCTTCCCAGATCCGAAAAGTTCTGTTTCTTTTAGTTTTTTCGACCGCCCCTAATCGGGAAACTTTATTTGGCCGAGGACCTATGTTCCTCATTGCTTCTTCTCCGTCTTCATTCACTTGTCTTTTTTGGGTACCTCTTTCAACGCAGAGGGTTTCCCATGAGAGGGTGGCAAAACAGCTCTGGGCTGTCTTTTGACTCCCGCACATGATTCCGATCCCTTCGCGGTGGGGAATTTTAACTTTAAGTAATGGCAGGACATTGCGGCCTTTGTCTTCATCATGAAAGGTCGACCGACAATGACTTGGTAAATGCTCATGCAGTCCACCACCGTGAAGTTTATCATGATTGTCCGAGTCCGGGGACGAGTTTCGATCGTCATTGCTAATTGTATTCTCCCTAATGGGACGACCGTTAAACCCCTGAAGCCGTATAGGGGAGTGTCATCGTCGGTCAGAGCTGCATACTCCACTCCAAGGCCCTCAAGAGCCTATTTGGAGATTATATCCACTGCGCTCCCGGGATCCACCAGGATTCTGTCTACCTCTGAACCACCGATTGTTGCCTTGATTATTAACGTATCGTCGTGAGGGAAACTCACCCCTCGGGCATCCTCGTCAGTGAACATTATTGGCACCGACCGACCACCTTGTATTCCCGAGGATTTTTCCGCTTCCAGTACCTCAAACCCCCGAGACCGGCTGTAGTTTTTTCTGGACCGGTTAGAATCTTCGGCCAGTGTTTTCCCTCATGCGATGATATTTACCTGTCGGCGCTGTGCCCTTTGTCTAGCCGCCATAACCTCATGGTCAATGTATTTATTTAAATATCCATTCCGAGCCAGGCCTTCCATTTGTTCCCGCAAGTCTTTGCACTCGTCCGTCGGATGTCCTCTCAAATTATGATGCACGCAATAGGACGTTTTATTTCTCTTATCTGGGGGAAATCTCATGAGGTTAGGTTCTATCAAGAGGCCTTTTTCCTGGATCTCCATGACGATTTGTCCTAGTGGCTTGTTCAGAGGAATGTATGCTTCTTCCCTGACTACATGGTTTACTTGGTTCGGGATTCCTATTTCCTGGTTGTTCCGAGGTATTGGCTTGAATTCCTTGCGTCTCGGGGGTGGTTTTTTGAACTCCCTATCAGGCCGGAGGGGGGCCTCTGCCCTTATTGTCCTCTGTCTGATAGATGTCCCTCTCCGGGAGATTTTCCCTTCGTTCTCTAACAAAACGAACTTCCGGGCTATTTCCAGGGCGGTTGCATAATCCGGCGTATCTTGGATTCTTAGGTGAGTCCACAACTTTCCGACCCTTAAGGCCCCTTTTAAACTTTCCAAAGCCTCGAAGGACTCATATCCCCCGACCTCGAGCACCATATTATGGTATCTTTCGATGAAGGCCTTCAGGGGCTCGTCATCTCCCTGCTTCATGAGTCTTAACTCCCCAATTGTCTTCTAAGGAACGCAGACCCCTTTGAAGTGCCGCACAAATGATTTTTTGAGTTGCGCGAAGTTGCGGATGCTCACTGGGGCTAGACTTCTGTACCATAGAATGGCGGATCCGCCTAAGGTTATGGGGAATACTTTGCAAACGGCATCCCCCATTACTCATTGGACTTCCATTAATAGGACAAAGCTTTCAATATGGGATTTTGGGTCAGTATGGCCCTTGTAGGGTGTCATGGTAGGCATGTTGAATCGTCTCGGGAATTTTGCCGACCTTATTTCTTCTGCGAGGGGGGATTCCTCCTCACCGTCCCGGGCATCTCCTGCATCGGTCTTGAGGTTTACTCCCCACTTGGCCATCTCTTTCCTCAACCAAGACATCATGTTACTATCTGAGTTGCCATGCCGCCCCTGCGGCCTTCTTTGTGTCTATTTCCCCGGGCGTGACGCTCCTCATGACTTGAGGTCTCTCGTTCAGCCTCGTCATACTACCTTTTTTCCCTTCTGATGTTTCAGGGGCTATTATAGGAGGAATATGGCGGCTGTCTTCCCTCTTCTTCTTCCCATGTGTCCTCCGTTTGTGAATCTTTTTCTACCATTACGGATTTTATCCCGTAGGGGCCCCTCATTCTGGGTCTATCGTCTTCACTTGTATCTACAACCTTTTTCCTTCCGCCGTCTCACCTCTTCTCTGACTGGTTCCGGCTTCAAATCTCTCGTTGTTCCTCCCTTCCACCCTTCTAGTCGGTCCATCATGGATTTCAGAAGGGCTTGGTTTTCCTCCCTTTCTTTCCTCATGTTTTCTTCTATCTTCTCTACCCAGTCCGTAGTTGGACTTCCTGATGATCGGTGATTTCCGTCTTCTGCCACTGTCTTACTACGTGTGCTGCTTTTCGTTAAATTCCCCACAGACGGCGCCAACTGTTGACGGCTGATTTTGGTGTCAGGGTAATATTGGAATATTTCTCCCGAGACAATCCTCCCTCAATAGTTAATTTGTTCGGTTAAGGGGGAACCAAAAGCAAATTTAGCAAAAGACAGATGAATACGCCAATCAACAAGGAGATTTAACGTGGTTCGGTAGATCAGATCCAACCTACGTCCACAGACACAAACCAAAAAATACTTTTATTACCGAGATATGTTTCTCTGCTATTTCTTTGTGTTTACAAGTCTGATCGCAATGATCTTGATATTGATTCTGATGCCCCTTAAGCATACTCTACCCTCCTATTTATAATAGTGCAGAAATCAGATTCCTTCTTTTACAAGGGTTTCCAGTCGAATCAATCTCATTCTTCCACAAGGATTCCTTAATTTAAAACTACCTTTACTCATTTTGTCCTATTAAGACACTGATTCATCAGTCCTCCCCATGAAAGTATGATAATTTGTCATCTTATCCAAGAAAATAAGATGCCTTATCTTCCTGAGCATGTCTCGCTATCTGGTCGGTCTTCATGAGGTCGGTCATGATAGTCCTTTGAACTGAGAATGCTTCTGTCGATCTGATAATGTCCGGTTATCCGAGCCAAAATGGTCGGTCACCTATCATCAAGTGCTCGGTCTCTCACTGTATAGTGGTCGGGTCGGCTTTAATGATCTTGACCAAGAAGAGAATTTATCTCTTACCCCTGTCGTATTCCTTAAATAACATAGGACCTGAAAACACCATCAACAATAACATTGCAAAGACTAATAGGTCTATATGATGTAATATCCTTGGGTTTTTCTGCTTAGGGATGAGAGTGATAAAAGTATGATTTAAGCTGGCCATATCAGAAGGATTATTCAAAACATTCAGACATTTCTTCTACCTGCTTACCCGCCCACTGACTTCCAATATTTCTGATAAAAAAAAAAAAAACAGCTGAAAGACCATCTGGTCCCGAGATCTTTGTGGGGTGCATCTGCTTGAGAGCTGATCGAATCTCCTCTCAAGTGAATGGTGAGTCCAGAGCTTGGTTGATTGAATTTAAAAGAATTGGATTTTTTTTTTTTGAAAAATATTGTTTAACATGAATGTTTTATTTTGACTGCAAATTTTGAATATTGAATTAAAGTTTTAAAAATATAGGTTCTTATTGCTTTATTATTTTTTCATGCATTATATTTAAAACTTAAATATTTTATTATTTATCATACATTAAATTTAAATTTTAAATTATATAATAAAAATTTACTTCGCATTTTAATTTATTAGTATTGTTTTTGAAATCCAAAATCTTTTTAGTTGAGTGGTGTACATCTTCCACGTCTCATTCTTAATGTTAGGAATTGAGTCACCATGAGTGTTTCAAAGGTTCGGTTCATAAATTTTTAAGAAAATTTTGTTTGTTTTCACGTAATAATGAAGAGAAAATATATATTTTTAATTTATGCATTGTACATTGTCATATAATAATGAATGTCTTAAATTTCATGACTAAAGAGTAGAAAAATATATACTAATGTCTAATTTGAATGCGAATCGACGATTTGGACAGTTCGGGTCAAACTCGAAATTATTGCACAAAAACATGCACAAATCCGAAATTTACGATTCGGGTTGAAATGACGCGAAATTAATTTTAATTTTCGGTTCGAATCGATGTGGTTTGGGTCGGGTTATTATTTGAATGGAAAAGCTGTGCACCCCTAAGATTTTCAACTTTGATGGATGTCATGCATTGACTTGGGCTTGAGATCAGAGGTGATTTGAGATAGCAGGTTCATTTTTATCTGGACAAGACCTGATTACTTTCATACTTGGGCCAGACTCAATCGGTGACACCGATATGCTTACAATAAAATGACACCGTTTTTTTTCCTACGCTGGCCCTCTGATCCATCGACGCTCGCAAATTACTTTTTCGCGCCTCTGTTCGCTTGATTTTTTTTTTTTTACTTTCTCTCTCTTTCTTCCACATCTTCACGGTTTAGGGCTTCTGTAAAATTAGGGTTTACTTCAACTCTCTTATTCTCGGTATTCAGCCCTTCTATTCTTCATCTGTAAGTAACATTATGCATAAATTTTTTTGCTATTTCAGCGTTTTTTTAATGATCATTAGCTGTTTATTGTGTCTAGTTTTTTTAATTCTTGTTATTTATTTACACTATATAATGCTTTAATTTAGTTATAAAGCATCAAATTTTTTTTTCTCTGATAAAGTAGTATTTATTTTAGCTCCCTATCTGCGATGATCAATGAACAAGGAATCTGTCCCTTTTTGAGTTTTATCTGAAAATATGAAATATACATCCAAAAAAATAAAATTTGATCTTGTTTTGTAGTTGTGCATATAGGTTATTGCTCTTCTGATACATTTTGTTTCTTCTTTCTTCTTCTGTTTTGGGTCATCTCGTCTTCTTCATCTCGTGGCTGCTCTCTCGGTCATGTATTTTTTTAATAATCACATTATTTGGGTCGGGGCGTCCGCCTCTTACGCATCTGGACGCCCCGACTCCAAAAGCAGTGAGGCGGGCCGCCTCAATTAATGGATGCGGCAATTTACCCATTCATGGATCGAGGCGGCTGCCTCGATGCGCCGCCGCCGGGGCGGTCAAGGCGCACCTTGAGGCGCCGCCTCAATCCGATTTTTGAAACATTGCATATAGGTTATTGCTCTTCTGATACATTATCATAAAGCTTCATATTATATGTTATTGCTTCAGTTAGGCTTGTTTTCTTGTGTTTTTTATGTTTGGTATCGAAAAGTCAGGTAATTGCTTAAAATTTGTTTTTTGGGGGTTACAGGATTAAGTGATGGAGGAAGAAGATGATTATTTTGAGTATGTTCCAGTGGCAAAGCGAAGAGCAATGGAAGCTCAAAAATACTTCTGCGCAAGGGGAAGGCCTCTGAGCTGGAGGATGAGCAACGAAGTGTTCAAGATCTCCGTGATCAGACAACACAAGATATTGGTAGGTTTTTTTATGAGAATGAGATTGCTTTTAATGTTGCTAATAGTCCATCATTTGCCAATATGGTGCAATCAATTGGAAATTTTGGCCGTGGTCTAAAACCACCGACACCATATGAGTTATCAACAACTATACTGAACAAGGAATTAGAAAATACGAGAGAAGTTGTTGATGGAGTAAAGAAAACATGGAGACAAACAGGGGTGAGTATTATGTCAGATGTGGTGGAAGGATATGAGAGGAAGACAATTGTTAAACTTCTTTGTGAACAATCCTTTTGGTACTATTTTTCTTAAATCTATGGATGTTAGTGATATAGTCAAGGATGCAAACTTATTGTTCAATCTGCTTGATGATGTTGTTGAAGAAGTAGGAGAAGACATTGTGATTCAAGTAATTACAGATAATGCATCAAACTATAAGAAAGCAGGTGACCTTTTAATGGAAAAGAGGAAAGGATTGTGGTGGACGCCGTGTGCGGTGCATTGTATTGATTTAATACTTGAAGGTATTGGAAATCTACCTCAACATAAAAATGCATTGTTAAAAGCGAAAAAGGTAAACTTACATATTTTATTAAATATCTTATTATTTCAGATCATAAACTCATAATTGTTACTTTCATTTAACAGGTTAATAATTTCATCTATAATCATGGAGCAATGTTGGCTTTAATGAGAAGTTTCACAAAGAAAGATTTAGTTCGCCTCGCTCCGACAAGGTTTTCAACTGCATTCTTAACATTTCAAAGTATGTATGGTCTGAAGCAACCCTTGGAGCAAATGTTTACTTCAAAAGAGTGGAATGACATTAGTTTCTCAAAGAAGTCAGAAGGGAAAGATGTGAGAAAAATAATTTTTTGAGTGATAGGTTTTGGACTTGTGTTGCTTATGCATTGAAAACCACCAAACCTCTAATTCATGTGTTGAGGATAATAGATGGCAAAAAATTTCCTTGTATGGGATTTATGTATGGTGTCATGGATAGAGCAAAGGAGGAGATAGCAACAACAAATTTGGGAAATGAGATTGATGCATACAAGGAGATCTGGAAAATAATTGATGATAGGTGGGAGTCTCAGTTGCACCGCCAATTACATGCGACTGCCTATTTTTTGAATCCTCATATCCAATATGCAGAAAATCCTCATTCCAAGCATCCGGAGATTAGGCGTGGGTTTTTTTTATGCATAGCCAAACTGTTGCCCGATCCTGAAGATCAATATTCAGCAGATATACAAACAGATAAATTTCTAAATAAACAAGGATTATTTGGCCTTAGCCTGGCTAAACACACCGTCTTCAATCGCAGTCCTGGTATGTGAATTATCACTTTTGTGTTATTATTAACTATAAGATATTATATGAATTTTAAAAGTGTATATTCAATCTTATTATAGCCGACTGGTGGAGAGCATTTGGCAATGAAACTCCTCAACTGCAGTCTTTAGCAATAAAGATTTTAAGTCTAACATGCTCATCATCGGGATGTGAACGCAATTGGAGTACATTTAATATGGTATGATCTAATAATAACTTGTGAATACTTAATTTAAAAAATTATGATAATTTAAATAAATATTTTGTAGATTCATACAAAGAAGAGAAATAGATTATCCACCCAGAAATTGAACTCATTAGCGTACATAATGTACAATATGAGATCGAAGCAAAAATACATAAAAAAACAATCATTGCAATCAGATGATGATCCTTTGATTGAGGATGAGTTGCCTTCTGATGATGAGTGGGTGGCTGGAGAAAGCTTTGTTGAGAAAACTTCCATTGAACAACCGAGTGGAAGTAGACCACCTGCACAAAAGATTAGCAGAGACCAAAGTAAGTTAATCTTTACAAATAACGCAATTTATATAATACAAATTAAAAAATAATACGACTTTATGTTATTTGTTAGGGAAAGGAAAAGCTCCACAATTAGTGGATGAAGACAATACAAGTGAATGATGCTCTTTGGAGGATGACCTATCTGATGATGATGAGGGTTTTGACTCAAGTTTCATGTCGCTAGACACAAACGATAGCATATTTAGGGATTAGTTATCAATTGTTTTTTGAACATACCATGAATGATGGATCAATGAATGTATTTTGGATTGTTGATGTTTTTATTATGCTGATATTATGATTTTAATTATTTGTTTTTTTTCTGATTTTCGGATCGAGACGCCCGTCTCGCCACCTCGAGGCGATCCGCTTCACGCCTCAACGACCAACCGTCTCGAGGCGTTATCCGTATTTTTAAACATTAGATGAGCTTGAGAAGTCTAAACTTGTTGAAGCTAAACCTAGTCTTTTTGTTAAAGTGTCCCAGCTTAAGCGTGATCAACTTGAGATTAGTCCCACGGAGCTGATTGTGAAACAGGAGGAGATGATTGAGCATTTGTCTGATAGGAAGGCACTTATGTAAAAGGTAGGTAGTTGGCTAAGGGGATAATGTTATTTGTGCGAGTGAAATTTCCAATTTCTTGTTTGTTAGATGCATTGATAGAAGTTCCTCCCTTGAGCAATTTAAATGATGATTTAAAAAATTTATTGGTATATAAATGAGTGGTGAAAAGCTGTTGCTACAACTTTTTCAAATTATACTCTTATGGAGAAACATGGCAATGATAACACCTGGTGTCTAAATGTGTACAAAAAATAAATAGCATCACTGGTGACACATCCTACAAAGAAAAAGAAAGTACACTACAGACACAAATTTATAATTTTCAAGCTGCTTCATGGAAGAATCATTAGTTCATGAAAACCTGCTGCTGAAATGCAGATTTGCTTTGTGGTCTCTGGTGACAATACATGGATTTGAAGCTTTACTGAGAACTTGAGACAGACCACTCCCCATCACAGCCTGCAATTTAGATGGTATGTTATAAATTTTTACCATGAATACAAGAAGTTTCATATTAGGTGTGCTGATTTATGTGTTTTAATGTGACCACCAGTTGCATGTAGAAGTTACCTAAAAATTCTACTTATCTGATACTGTGATTTTTTGCTGGTTCATCATCTGATTGATACAAAACCAGAACATATATAGCCACAGGGAATGCAATTACCTCGTTAGAATCCCAGAATTTCGATTCTGTTACTTGGTTTCTAAGGCGTTTGTAATGGTGTAACTTCTGAAAATTCTGAAAAATTTCATTTACCAACTTTTTCCTTTCTTCCATGGTCTTGACAAATGCTTGCTTCATAGCTTTATTTTCTTCTTCAAGAATCTTCAATCTCTCATTCAGTTCTTCAACCCCAATATTAGTCTGCAAAATTTCCTTACCCTTACTTCTTGAACAATTCACCAGTATTTTGTGGCCTGCTGAGGCCTCTGAATCTTTCAGGAGTTTCATGGAAAAATGTCCGTCGTGTTCATAAGCTACTTGCTGTCTTTGAAATTCTCATATCTTGATTGGTTCCAACTCTTGTGAGGTCATTTCCTTCGCCTTCCTGATCAAAACTTCTTCAGATATTTACAAGAAAATATACCTTGCAAGGAAACACACCAAAACCATTCAAATTGAGGTAAATATAAAACAAACACACTGAAGCAATCTTGTGAAGCAACCAATAATACCAAAAGACTACCCCGAAGAAAGCAAATAGAATATGCAAAGACTAAATACAAATAAGTGTGCTCCAAGATGTTAATGATATGAAACGTCTTTCCAACTTTTCAAAAAGTTAAAAAAAGACAATAAATGAAGAGGTTGGTTGAGGAAAATGAAAGAGAAATTGAATAAAGGTTGCTTACATGACAAGGAGTTGCAGTCTCCATATTTCAGAAGATTTTACCTTTCTTTGCTTTTCTTCTAAGAGATGGAGACAGTGAATTATTTCTTCTGGAAGTGTGTGTTGTAGTGTTCAAAGAAAGAGAGAAGTTTCCTCAAGAAAAATTTTCCCCCTTTTTTCTTTTTTACTTTTCAGAAAGAGAGAGGCCGAGGGGTTTGGGGAGAAAATTACCAGAATGTAGTTACTCTAAATTTGTCTCCCATTATCATTGGTAAGCAATTTTGGCTTTGTTTAAGTGGAAGTTATAGAGTTACTTTTAAGACTTAGATTTTTGCATATTTTCGTGTTCCATATTAGCAAACTAATTTATTACACATATATAAGAGAATCAATTCATCTTTATATTAATATTGTGTGGAGTCACGACCCTAGATCTTTGAGTCTTTTCTTTTATTTTTCTTAATATTTTATTTTGAGTCTGTTTTTATTTTAATTAGCAAATCCACGTTCAACCAACCAAAAACAATCAATTCTCTTCTCCCTATAATTAGATACCTGTAAATAAATAGTATCAATAATTAATAACAATAGTAGGAATTAAGTCCTCGTGGGATCGATATTTTTATACTACTTGAACGATACGTGCACTTGTGTTATACGTGTGTGTCTACGCCGGTCAAGAGATTTGACATGTTAGAGCAACTCCAAAAAATTCTTCAAATGTCATTTATTGTTAAATAAAAACGTCACATTATCAAATTTGGCTCTAAAGAGATGCCAATTAAAATTTTTCAAATTATATTTTACTTCTCATTCTTAATGTTGAAGAATGACTTATCTCTCTTCAATTATTATTATATAAATATTTTATCTTTGTTCAGTTTATTGTAGTGGTGATTAGGGGTGCGCATTTTCGGGTTATGGAATTCCATATCAAGAGTTGAAAAATTCGGATATTAAGATTTTGTTCCCAACAGCTCCCAAATAGGTACCTGATTACCGACCCGTCTCGAACTGTTTGAGACAGGTTGGGATTCAAGTACTTGATCAGGATTCGATTACCCGTTCGGGAAGTAAGAATCCGTTTGCAAATTGGGTACCTATTTGGGAATGGGTCTCAATTCCATAATGGGTACCCAATTCCTACCCATTCACATATGCTAAATTACCAACTTTTGCAAGCATTGTGTTTACCAATTCTATAATAGGTACCCATTCACCTATGCTAAACTACCAATTTTTGCAAGCATGGTGTTAGCATATTATTGGGTTCAGAAATTCTCGTACCTGACAGTACTCGATCGGTACTAAAACATGTACCAGTACCCGTCCTGTCCCGAAAATTTTGGGACTGGTTCGGGAATTCCCAATGGATACGGGATATTTGCCCACCCTTAGTGGTGGTTGTTGGAGTTACTAATAACTATTTATAAATTAAAATAATATAACTAAAATGATTTTTATAAATTTTGGTTAAAATAATATAAATTTACTTACGTGATCTCTCTTCTATTAATATTATATAATTTTTATCTCACTTAAAATAATACAACTAAAATGAATCTCTTCAATTTGATTAAGACAATATAATCGTATTTTTATTTGAAAGAAAATTTATTTTTTCACTCTTCAATTTACCAAATAGATAATCAAAGAAGCTTGAAGATAGGTGCAGTAGCAACTTCAATCTCAAGGGAATAAAATGGATAATCAAATTCAAAACTAGCCTTGATTTGGTTATAACTTATAAGATATAGGTGGCAAAATTTGACTGTGTTTAAGCCGAGTCCTTTTCCTTGACTCCTCTCCCCCCGATTGGGAGAGAAAATCACTTGCATCATGAGAAAAATGATTTTCCTTCTTATGAAGGAAGGTCTAGCGATTATTAATATGGTATCAGAATTAAAATCATCTTATCGACTGAACATCCAATGCTATGAACAGAGTCCATCATCATTCAATGTCATATCATCATTTACACTCAACCGGAAAGCTTATTGTAAAGCTCCTTATTCCTTATTGTTCATCAAGGTTAAGGAACAAATATGGACAATAATAAAGACCATGCTTCAGAATCGGATTGGAAATGTTCGGTTTCATACTCTTATCTTGAACAGAGATCGTGAATGGCAGCAGCTCCAGTAGTTTGAGAGAAAATTGAGTAGTACATTAATCAACTGGAACTTCAACCTCCATTTTTAGACCAGAATTTCCAAAAACCTGAAACAGATAGAAACACAATGAAAATTGCTATAAACATATAAATATTAAAGCCATGCAACTCAGAGAAAAAATAGAAGCAAATTGAGATAATGCATACAATAATCTGGATATCATAGTTCTTCAAACAGGTTCATCCAGCTTGTAACAGGGTAGAATCAGCTGAACTCTATAAGAAGAACCCTGAGCCGGAATTCTTCAAAATACCTAAATTAAAACAGAACCGATGATCCTCAAAGGTAATCTATTCTATACACTAATATGTTAAGATATATGACTACATTCTCCCATTTGATCTATCAAATTTTTCAATGTTGTTCACTTTAATTTATATCCTCTCCATTTTTCTAGTCGATTCAAAACCCCTTGTCACTACAGAACTTTCCAACACAAATCAGTGAGAATGAATTTTTCATCTATTTATAACTGACCTCTGTTTTCTTTCCAGCTAACTTTCCTCAAGAAATGGAAGAAATGGAACTTCCAATAAGCATAGAAAAACTACATGTACATAGACCATAGAATCACCACCGCAATAACAACTGTTTCACACCTTCATACCCAAAATTTTCAAAAACAAAACACCTAATTAAATCGGATAGGAAACGAAGGCGAGAAAAGGTGTGTGTTGGAAAACATGATTGACCTGATAGAGATATGTGGCTATCAGCACTATTTGATTATTTTTTTCAGAATGCATAAGATGCAAAGCTGAGTTTATTGACAAACAGTTGAATAAACTGACAGTCTAAATTACTTTCAATAATAACTGACAGTCTTATTTCATTGAATTTGTCGGATTTATTCAATAAGACCCCTCAAAGATTCCACAGAGAATTTCGATAAGAACGCAGAGGTTCTTAATATATCATCTCAATCCTCCCAGAAAGAGAGATTTCAATCAGAGCAAGAAAGCAAGCTTTCAGAATGAATTTGCTTAAAATCCATGTCTTCAACTTTCTTCATTGTTCATTATCACAGAAAATTTTATTGCTACATAAACAAAGTTTTAAAGCACCTTAATGAAGTCGCCCAACGTTAAATAAGACTCCCTTGTGTAGCCTGCATCCTTAAATACTTGGGTCAAGACTTCCTGCAAGATAGAGGGGCAAAGAATTGATCACGTTACACTCCTGTGAGAAAACTCATCTGCTTTCTTTATTTTCACAGTAGAGGAGTACAAAAATAAAGACAGTGAGGCTACGGATCATTAGTAATAATACCTCTCTTTGCTCATCGGACATAAAAGAACCAGACAAATCCCGCAGCACTTCCAATATATCATTGAAAGAAACCTTTCCATTACAGTCTGAGTCGTATACTTTAAAAATAACTGAGACAGAGAGACCATAAGAGTAAACACCAAATTTATCATTTATGATTCAAAACTCAACAAAGTATTCACAATGTCACAATTGACTTCCAAAAAGCATTAAATTTAACCCAAGACACTTCTACCAGGATTTATAGAATAAACTTTATGAGTGAGACATTGTTCTAAAGTTATTCAATCCACAATGCAAGGTTCATCAATAGTTACTTACGCTGAACTTTCTGTTGCATGCTCGCTTTAGCACTAAAAGCAGACAAGAAAGCCACAAAATCCTTAAAGTTCAACCCGTCCACCATCTTAAGCAACCTCTGCAGACCCCATAAAGACAAAAACTCCCAAATTAACAATAATTTGCACACATCACTGAAACTAAAGTCAAATTCAATCCTTGAAACTCCAGCAGGTAGCATCTGAAGTTCTGAACATCAACACTACCTGAGAAAGTGGATTCATTGCAAATTCAGGCACAGACAAAAACTCATCTGCAGATATGAATCCCTTAGCATTTCTATCTAGCTGGCAAAACCTTTGATACAATGACACTATTTCCTGTTGAGAAACTGGTGCCACACCATAAACAGGGTAAAATTAGAGCTGAACTACAGATTAAAACCCCATAAAATAATGTGACAAATAAAGAAAAACCTACATAGATTGTGGCAGTGTTGTTGAACCTCTTCAATATCGTATTGAGTTAGCACAGATGAGGCAGTCCCCATTGATTCTCGCTCCAAAACTACAAGTACTGAAGAAAACAAAAACGACCCATTAATTATTTTCCAAAAATAGCCAATACCCATCAATCATAAACTCAAATTTCATTTCCACATTGCAGAAACTTCAAAAGGGAAAAGCACCAAAAAAATAATAATTTTAATTCTAAATTATCATTATTTGACGCTCAAATCAAATATAACTAGCATTATTCAACATAACTTAATCCAGCTGACTAGTTCAATTTTTAGGCAATTCAAACACAAATCATAAAAAAATCAGCTTTATTTTCTCACTAACCAAAAAAAAAGAAGAGAATATTCGATTATTCTCTGAGGGGTGGCCCGGAAAGTAATTCAAATAAAAAAATTAAAAACCCCAGACTTTGAAATTGATCTTTCACTATCTTAGAACCCGAAAAGAAAATTGTATATTTGCTCACCTGAGAAGGTTTCTCGGGAAACAAACAGAAAGTGAAGGAAAAGAGAGGCGATGCTGAGAGATGGGATAAGAGCGAAGATGAAAAATGAGTTCATATAGAGGAAGAAGATTACTTAGTCATCATCGAGCCATCGAAAATCGAAAACACTTATTTTGTTTGTATTATTAGGTGACGAGGAATCTGATGATCATCTTCTCAGCACTCAAAACTGATTGATTATTCTCTGCTACGCAGTCAGCAGCATTCATATTTCACCGTTGATCCTTTGAGCCTTAAAAGATTGGGTCCAATGGGCTCTGAAGCCCGTTTCAGTTTTTGTTGGGCCCAAACCCAATTGATGAAATCAAATTATAATTATTTACAGAACAATTTCGAAATATTACATCAATAAAAGCATGATCTACCTTATAATTATTTACTAAATACTTTGTCCATGTGAATTTATTATGTAACAATGCAGAATTCTTGACTGCTTGCTAACTAATAGAATTTGACAGTTCATAAAAAAAAAAAAAAAATTTGGCTGCTTTGCTACTAGGGGTGTGCATTAATCGGTTTTAACCGATTAACCGAACCGTTCTGACCCATTTTTTCATTACGGTTCGGTTAATTCGGTTAAATCGGTTATTGCGGTTAAATTTTTAATTTTTTTGGTTATTCGGTTCGGTTACAGTTATGAGATTCGTATAACCGAATTGACCGATTAACCAAA
Source organism: Zanthoxylum bungeanum (assembly GCA_019454045.1). Lineage (NCBI taxonomy): Eukaryota > Viridiplantae > Streptophyta > Magnoliopsida > Sapindales > Rutaceae > Zanthoxylum > Zanthoxylum bungeanum. The sequence goes on from SKCR01037751.1 coordinate 63,250, forward strand.
ATTAAACTATATATATATATATATATATATATATATATATTAGCTTTAATTTTTTAGAGTTAAGATAATCGGCATATAAACTCTCAATTGGTTGTAATTATATTGATTTGATAATACTACCCGAAAATAAAATTGATAAAATTTAAATGACAAACTGCATTAACAGCTTGGTTTTGACTCTTTTAATTTATCTCAAGAATTTAAAGGTAAAAATACATAAAATTTCAAATGTGTAGATTTTGCATCATGGTGGATTTGTGACCCTTAAAATTTCTAACATGGCAGGTTTGGAAGGAAATCTGAGGCTGTGACAATCATCGAGGGTTTAAAAAATATTTCTCTCGCATGTATTTAAATATAGATATATTTAATCAAATGTTAGTTAGAATCGGTATTTTTATAATCGGATATGTGATCGAATCAGTGATCCAAAAATTTAATGCGTCAGTGGTTTGACCGGTTGAAATGTTCCAAAAAAATCGGTAGAACCGACCTACATCATATATAATTTTACTAATTAAAAATTATAAAAAAATATTAAATTTTAATTTATTGGATTGGTTAATAACCGAATTAACCATAACCGACCGAAATATAATGGTTAATTGTTAATGGTTATGTGTCATAAATTGGTTAAATCGGTCACACTTTTATTTAACCGAAAATTTCGGTTACGGTTAAAAAATCAAGGATTAACCGACCAACCGACCGATGCACACCCCTATTTGCTACTTGTGAATTATGTTAGAACAACTGTGTGTTAAATTTATCTCTGAATTTTGTCACTTCCGTAAAAGACGCAAAATGAGAATCAAACAAATAGGGTTAAAGACAAGAGTCACAAAATTAATAATGATACATTGATTAGCTAGAAAATTCTCTTAGAAATCCCAGCTGATGAATTCTATCTAATAAAGAATATTCTCTTTCAGTCACCCAATTTTTTTTTTTTTGGAATCGTTAGAAATCCGACCGTGAAACTATCTTTTCCAGGCTTAAGCGGAGCATGTAAAATCTCCGGTTATCTCAGGCTCTTACAAGAAACGCATTCCCTGAATTCGAACCCAAGACCTTAATGTGAGATCATGAACCCTACGTCTGGCAAAATTAATAAACACAATACAAGGTTCAAACATAGATTACATCATTCTCCAGAATTAAGGAGTTAATTCATGACAAAAGATAAATACATTGATAAACAAGCCATGAATCTAATGGAAATCATTAGAGTTCTAAGAAAGAAATAAGAAGATAAAAACCGAATTGAATCTCTTCCTCTTCGGATGTCACTACACCACCAAGTCATGCCCCTTGAAGACAGTCACCCAACACCTCGATACGTAAAACAAACAAATTATTTACAAAGCAAGGAGAGTAATTGAATTTCATTGATGCAAGCCAGTTAAGCTAGAGTTGGCAAATAGGCTGAATTTTGAAAATTTTAACTATATAATTTAAGTTAGAGTCTGAAAAAATAATTCAAAGTTTAAGAAACTGAATTTTTCAGATGTACAAGCCAAATTTGGGTTAAGGATCTAAATATCATTGTGTCTCAAATGACACTTGGGCCCACACAGCGAACTCGCATAAGATCAAGTCTCATGGCTTTCATGAGCTGCCAACAAGGCCCAATCAACATGAGTTCTAGCCATCAGAGCCCCACTCGACATGGACATTTCAGTCGACATTGATCCCATACAACATCAAGCCTATTGGGTTAGGTCTACTCCAACGCAAGACTATCAATAACCCTTAGTCTATACACATGACTCGCATATTGGACCCACGAGCTCATGCATCCCAAAGAAAGAGACCTATACGACCTAAAGGCTTCCAAGAGCCCGTACGACTCAAAAGATTTCTAACAGACCCTAATCATGCTACTTGATGCCCCAGCCGACATTACCTGATCATTGTTCTAACTAACAATCTCATATTAGGTTATGTCCCAGTATACATTGTCTACTAGTCTACACACGACTAGATCCCTCTTAATAAGAAAACTAGGTATTTAGATCGAGACTAATCACTTACAAACACGGTGGTATAATCCAAGTACAATAAGAATTACATCTAATCCCAGATATTTAGGCACTCTTAATTTAATCTATACTCTATTACCGTTTCCCAAATAAGTTTGGAACATGACACTTCCAATGAATCTTAAACAATTTAAAGGGGTTACTCCACAACCTATAAAAGGAAAGATGATCCAAGGGATTGATTCATTCAAGTTTTGGATCTCACACTCGAGTTCTCAAGGCATACATAACTTCCTAAACACCAGCCTACCGCCCTCATGGAAATCAATGAAGATCGAGGTAATCATTTGCCTTATTTTTCCCTTTCTTTTCGCTCTTCATCATCGCTAACTTGAGCGTTTGAGTGTCTACGACAGCTACCACACCGGTGGGTAGTTACTCCACGCTCACATCGACTTTGTTTTGAAGGACCATTGGTGCCCTTAACATATAAATTCTCAATTGTAGGCCGGATGTGGAATTCAGCGTCTATAATTTGACGCCCATCGTGGGGCCCCGACGATTCATAGCAAGCAAAGATCTTTCACTCTACGATTTTCAAATTATGCATAGCTTCTGGCAATGAAAACACCCTAGACTTCATGTCAGCTCAATTAGCTGCTCTTCAAGAACGCCTACGAGCGTTGGAGAAGAAAAACCTCGCGATGCGAAGCATCGACATCAACCTCTAGAAGGAATTGAAGCAGATGACTATGACTTCTCTGTGGCAAGGACCCCAAGGTCACCCCAACATCCTCCGTCATTCAAACCAACCTCTTAGAGGCATTCGACGACGTAGCTAGCAATGATCCACCAATAGTGGACCATTCACAGAGACGCTGGATGCCCAATGAATTCTATCCGGCGGACCCCACACAACAAGTCACCTCTAGCATGCGCAAGGAGATGGAAGAGTTCAAAGAGGCAATACTCTCTAGCCTACCCGGGGTGAGGGTACCGGTACAGAAGAGCGAGGCTGGGATGATTTCATATACTTATTTCTTAGAGTCCATCACCTCTATAGAGCTTCCATGGAAGTTCAGCCCCCAAAACGTAAGGCTATACGATGGATTTACGAACTCGGATGATCACGTTGTCCACTACAAATATAAGATGATGTCTTTAGCCCTGACATCGCACTAATGGGAAACATGAACGTGCAGAGGGTTTGGAGAGACGCTAGCAAGCACAACCCTCACTTGGTTCATCAACCTTCCCTACCAGACAATTGGATCATACCAAGAGCTAGAAGAAAAATTCGTGGAACACTTTGCAAGCTCTTACAAATTCGAGAAGATCACGGATAACCTCAATTCCGTCCAACAGTGAAAGAGAGAATCCTTGCGAAGCTACATAGCATGTTTCAACAAGGAAATGATCTACTTACTGAACCTCCACCAGTCGACAATTGTTGAAGCTTTCCACAATGATCTTATGGTCGATAGTAGACTCTACAAAATATTGATAAAGTTTTGGTGCTACATCATTGACCAATCTTTGGCCTGGGTCCAGACTGAGATTCGATGGGAATAAGATTAAAAAAAAAAAAAGCGTGATGGCTCTAGCAGCCGCCACAAGGAGAGAGCCCTGAATCCCCCCAAGAAGCCCAAAGACTTTGATTATATGATATTACGGACAGTAGACAAAAGGATCCCACATACTAGAAAATATCGACCGATCAACCGAGATTACAAGCGTAGACCCTCAGCCTAGACCTGACTGGCGGTCCGGTTCGGTTCTGAATCGGAACCGAACCGAACCAGACGATTCCCGATTCCACGAGTGTGGAACCGGAATCGAAACCGAACGGTTCGGTTTCGATTCAGGTTCCGATTCCATTTGTTGTTTTTTTTTTTTACTTTTTTTAAAATAAAAAATTGTGATTGAAAATGTAATATATTTTAAAATTATGAATTTGAATTTATATAATAAACTTACATAATTACATTAAATTACAAATAAAATTCTTATCTAAAAAAATTAATTTTTTTTTATTAAATTAAAGAGCTTGAACTTAAATTTTTAAAAACTTAAGTTTCCTACGTATCCTCCAGGGGTGAGAGGAATTAAAGCTCACGTAATTCTATTACATTTTTAAAATTTTCCCCATTGTAATTTTACAATTATTTAATTATCAATCATCATTATCGGTGCCTGTTGATCCTTCAGCTCTAGTTCCGCTTGCACTTGTAGATGCATTGTCGAACAAATCTTCAAATTCATCAGGGGCATCTTCTTGTTGCCTCAGAACAGCTCGGGTCCAATCATCCACACATGTTGTT